>CAJQUN010000896.1:0-153333 GCA_907163345.1 Haberlea rhodopensis
GGTCCTTGGTAGGAATCCAGTTTTTTTTTGTTTTCCGCTGCATATTGCTTGATCGGATTCCTAACACGTACAACGGTAATGTATTCCATCGGAAGAAACTAAATGTAGTTGGAGCATAGTAATCCGACCCGAGTCCGTTTATAGCTTCCGATGAGCTACCAAAGAGTATTCATTCAACTAGATTCCCACACAGAGAATTAGGAGGGGGAGGGGATCAAGAATTAAAATTATTGGCGAAATGATTTACCATTATTTTGTAAATAGAATACCTGCTACGGTAATTTGTAACTTATTTTTTTTACTTTGTAGTATTAAAAAAAAGCCCCAAGATAAGCCCAAACAATTTGGTTTTTGCGGGAACTATATGATTTTAAAGCAGCTAAGTTTGTATGAACGCTCATATAATAATGGCATTGGAAAATGAAATGTTAATTCTGATTTAGATATGGAGACATAATCTTGTAAAAGCTCTTTATTTCTGAAACATTTTCTTCAATACCACATGCTTATTTCACTGTGTATTATTTACAACTTATTTCAAAATAATGCATGCTCGTATCTCTTTCTTCTCGCTGCTCACCTCCTGCGCGGCAAAGGAAGCAGAGGCTGAGATGGATTGGGCTTTGCAACCCCGTCATAAAGCATCCCAAGACCTATTGCTATATTGACGACCTTATTTTCGATGCCCATACAAACTTTCACGTCGTTCAATTTCATTTCTTGACAAGAAGAAAAAATTAGTCTTGCCAATTGGCAATAATGTTGTGCCTTGTGTATCAATCAGAGACATGCTCCAAAGGTAAAATCCTTCACGAGTACACAATCTCGATGCAATTAATATTATTGCTTGTATCTAAATAAATGAAGAGGAAAATAGGCAGATTTTATAGATTCCAGTGAAGTTTCCATGTTTAGACCTCTCATTTATTCTAGCTGTTATTGGTGGGAAGCACTGCATCACAATGGGAGTCCATTGATGTATTATTTCATAATAATGTTAGTTATATTAATTAAGATGCTTTAAATATTATTAACATGTTTGTATGTTATAATATGATTTAATTTTTTCTTCTTATCAAGAAATGAAAATTGAACGACGTCGAAAGATGTATGGACATCGCAAATAAGGTCGTCGGTATAGCAATATGTATTGGGATGCTTTATGACAGGGTTGCAAAACCTAATTCATCTCAGCCTACACCTCCGCCTCCTTTGCCGATGCCGGAGGTGAGCACCGAGAAGAAAGAGATATGAACATAAATAAGTTGTAAATAATACACATAGTTAAATAAACATGTGGTATTGAAGAAAATGTTTTAGAGAGAGAGAGCTTTTACAAGATTATGTCTCCATATCTAAATCAAAATTGAGAAAACATTTACAAGATTATGTCTCCATATCTAAATCAGAATTAACATTTCATTTTCCAATGTCATTATTTTATGAGCGTTCATACAAACTTAGCTGCTTTAAAATCAAATAGTTCCCTCAAAACCAAATTGTTGGGCTTATCTTGGGCCTTTTTTTAATATTATAAAGTAAAAAAATAAGGTAGAAATTACCGTAGCAGGTATTCTATTTACAAATAATGGCAAATCGTTTCGCCAATAATTTTAATTCTTGACCCCTCCCCCCAATTCTCTGTGTGAGAATCTAGTTGAATGAATACCCTCTAGTAGCTCATTGGAAGTTGTAAACAAACTCGGATCGGATTATTTTGCTCCAACTGCATTTAGTTTCTTCCGATGGAATACATTACAGTTGTACGCACCAGTCATCTTCAAACGCTGGTGGAACATGAGGTAATTTCTTCTTGCTTGTGCTTTGACGTTTCTATCATTACTTCACTTCTCCTTTATCTTCTTCTTCCTTTATCCTTCAGCATATTTTCTTCGCTTCCTCCTTCCTTTCATTTTCCACATTTTCAGCCGCGCATTCCTTTTCCATTTCTCCTTTCTTTTGTTTTGTATCAATTAGTTTCTCATCTAAAGGCCCTTTAACGTTCTACCAGCTCATGGTTGGTTGAAGTTTTCTGGTCGAAATTTCTTCATCATCTCCAAAGATCCAGTGGTTTAGGGTTTAGGTTTTAGGATTTATTTTTTTCTTTTCCACTTTTTAAAGTGGGATCAAAAGGGTTTTACTCCTAGCCCCAGGGTGACTCGAACCCAGGACCTTAAGCCTATTTAGTTTCGGGCCTTTGCAGCTAGTATATCTCACTTCGTCAGGTGTAGGGGTTATGGTTAGGTTTAGGGTGTTCGTTTTGTTCTTTTTCATATTTTTTTTTTCCATTTTTCTTCATTTTTCCTCTTCTTTAAAGGGGGATAGGTGCATGGTTTAGGGTTGAACATCTATATGCGTGTAAATAGATCGGGAAAGAGTACATATCAAGACAGAATCAACGATACAATGTTAAAGTAGTTTTATTATTATATTGACCGGGTGTTTATAAAAACTAAGACCTGTAAATATGTATATGTATATATATTTGTATGTGTTGTTATTTGTAAGATTGAGTGCATAGAAGTCGGACCAATAGTTGAAAATTTGAGTGTCCTGAAATCCGATCGTCAATTTATGAGATATTGTCAACGTATTTAAATTATTGTACTAAATAAGTAGTTGCATAAAAAATTGTACTGAATAAGTAATCGCCAATTAGCAAGCTGGAAAGAGAATCCACTTTATGCATTTACAACATTGCGAAATGAAACTCAAAATGTATAACTTATATATATAATGAAAGGTGCGCACGAAATAAAAGTATTTCTTTCCAATAATGCTCATGGTTTTATCTATATAGTGCCTCCTGTTTGTTTGTGCTCACTTTTTCTGCAGAATTGGATAACCTCACCTCATTCATTTAGGTATCTCCGATAATCTCTTAGCTTCACATTTATGGGTTATGGATATGAATTTAATATGTCAGAACTTTAACTTCGGTTGCGGATAGAATTTTATAATGCAAATCCAAAGATTTGAAAAAAAAGAAAATATAATTTGGTCAAATGAGTTTAATCATTGTTATTACAGATTTACAATCTTTGCATTGTTCACTCCTTATTCAGACAGTGCAAACTGCGAGATTTGAGATATACTGGACTTGCATGAAGAATACTACATGAAAATAATCATTCCTAATAAAACTTCGCTAGTTGTAGATGAAATTTACAGGGATTGTAATTTTTATTAGTATATTTGTCCGAAGAATATTAGCGTTCCATTGTGCTTTTGTTTCCAAGACAATAGCAGATATAGAACCTTAATTGAGATCGAAGAAAATCAAATCCTCCCCAATTCTCCGTGTGAGCAGCTTGTTGAATGAATACCCTCTGGTAGCTCATCGAAAGCTGTAAAAGGACTCGGATCGGATTATTTTTCTCAGCATTTAGTTTCTTCCAATGGAATAAATTATCGATATACGCACCAGTCATCTTCAAGCGTCTGGAACGTGAGATAATTTCCTCTTGCTTGTGCTTTGGCGTTTCCATCATTACTTCACCTCTTCTCCTTTAATCTTCTTCTTCCTTTATCCTTCAGCATATTTTCTTCGCTTCCTCCTTCCTTTTGTTTTCCACATTCTCTGCCGCGCATTCATTTCCCCTTTCTCCCTTCGTTTGTTTTTGTATGTCAATTAGTTTCTGTATCGAAAGGCCCTTTAACGTTCTACCAGCGCTTGGTTGGTCGAAGTTTTCTGGTCGAAGTTTAGGGTTTAAGGTTTAGCGTTTAGTGGTTTTTTCCCATCTTTTTAAAGTGGGATCAAAAGGCTTTTACTCCTACCCCAGGGTGACTCGAACCCAAGACCTAAAGCCTATGTAGTTTGGTGCCTTTCCAACTGGGCTACCTCACTACGTCAGGTTTTAAGGTTTTTTTTCTTTCTTTTTTTAATGGCATTATGCCACTTATTTTATTGCATTGGATTAAAATTGACATTACATAGAAGGGGACTAGACCAAGACCTCCTAATAAATCTAAAATATGAGAAGCACAATAAAGTGCGAACAAAACGTGAATAAAAAATTACTAGAAACAACCAAAATGTTTATAAAAAACCAAAAAAGTAACTATTTGTGATGGCTTCTAAGGTCATACTTCTTCGATGACGTGATGACTTTTGGAGGAGGGACCCATGGGGGCATGCCATCTTCATCTGACTCTTCCTCACAATGTGCCCAAGAGTTGTCGTGATCATGCTTTTCCAAATATTCCCTAGTTAGTTTCTCATTCATGTAAGTTTTCATTTCCGGGTCATTGAATTCTTCATTTTTCCAAGCATCCCAATTGACTTGACCCTTTGATGATTCATCTATGTATCTTTGCAGGGCTGAGGAAGAAGAGGAATTAGAAGATGATGGAGCTTGGGGTCTTGCTCACATCATTCTTAAACAAATCCGATTTTTTATTGTTTAAAAAACCCGATTTGATTAAGGATTTAGAGTTGGAAGTGGAATGAGAAGACGCAACACAAGGCTAGGGGGTTGAAGAGAAGGGCTGCCCGAAGGCAACCCGAGTCTAATACTTGCATCTATGTTTGATATATGTGTTTGACTATCACGAATTTTAGTATAACGGCTTAAACATTCGCTGAAATTTGTCGAAATATGACGAGATCAATTTTATTAAAAAGATGACTATGCTACAACTTTCATGTATTGAGTTTTTGCGGAAACTACAAGAAGGAAAAAATTAATTTTGTAGTGTACGTATTTAAATTTCTGCATGTACATGTCTTGATAGATTGTGCATAACTTTCTCGTGATATCCAAATAGAGTGATTCCAAAGCCATATGAAAGATAAGACATAAATCTACAATTTTTGTTTAAAAATATTTTGCAAATTAGGCTGTTATCAAGGGAAGCATAATTAAAAAAATAATAATAATTAAAATTATTTTAACATCAGTTAACCGACTTTAACTTATATATATATATATAACAGCTGATCAGTCACAGAGGGAGGCATATCGTCGACTTCAAGATCAGGAAAGTCAAATCAATCCTCAGGTTGATCACTGGTGATAGTCTGAGCATCAGTAGAAAAACCATCTCTATCAGATTCAACAGTAGCAAAGATTGGTATAGCAAAAGTAGCAGCCGCAGACACATCAACAGATACAACAACAGTCATAGCAGTAGATGCAACAATCTCACTAGGAGCAAAATTTGTGAACATCACCTCGACAGGGATCTCCATGCTGGTAGGCAGTGGGGATAGGTGAGGAGTTGTTAAAGGAAAATTTGCAAAAACAAAAAGGAAGTTGGTTTAAGGGTTCTATCTGAGGCTGAGAAAAATGTGGCATAGTGGGTTCAATAATGTATTGGGGTTGTTCGGGTTGAGAAGGAGGAGATGAAATGAGGGCTAAGGCATTGGGTGAGGAAGTCAAGTTGTCAGTAGATTCATCATCCTCTGACGTGAGGTTGACTTGATGAACGACTGACTCAATGGCGATGTCTACGTTTAAAGGATCAACATCCGGTAGGGTTGGATGTTGACTGGACATATAAAGGGGTTCAATAGAGGTAAGGGGTTGTGCTGCAGCAGAGGATGATTCGTCGACTGAGACTACATTAGCCAAGTTTACCATGGAGACCACTGCCGGAGCCACATCAACCATCCTTCGATCAGTAACCTCCATTGGTTGCTTTCCGGTGCGTCAAAAGGTACTTGGCTTTGAGGAGCCGAGTTGGATGGAAATTGTGAATAGTACCCACCAGAACACTCATGCTTCCCAAATACGACTTAATGGAAGAGCGAAGCCTGAATGATCCTTGACTGATTCGACCATACAAGTCAGCACTTGAAACATGATCATAGACCAGTTGACAGCTAAACCCTTGACGATGGCACACATCACTTCAAATTTCTCCGGAGTGATGACGTCAAAGGAATTAGCTTTGCACAGCAGACCCTTAAAAACAATGTCTGCCAACACTCTGAATTGATTCTTCATCAAAATCTTGGTGAACGGAGGGGTTCGCAGCCGGTGGCCAGACTCGTAAAACAAAGTACTCATCTCATCTCGAATGGAGATGGAGATGGAGATGGAGATGGAGATGGAGATGGAGATGGCAGATGAATCAGTGAGCTCAACAGTGGGAAGGCTCAGTTGGGTAGTGAAACCCTCTTGGGTGACAGTCACTGATTGGTTTGAAACAGAAGCCACCACTGAGTTGTTGACCACTTTCGCTAAAGCATAAAATTCCATTAGGGCTTCCTTGTAGAATATTGGAGTCAGAGATGGCAGATGAATCAGTGAGCTCAACAGTGGGAAGGCTCAGTTGGGTAGTGAAACCCTCTTGGGTGACAGTCACTGATTGGTTTGAAACAGAAGCCACCACTGAGTTGTTGACCACTTTCGCTAAAGCATAAAATTCCATTAGGGCTTCCTTGTAGAATATTGGAGTCAGGCTTAACATAACCACTAGCCCCAAGTCCCAGACATCTGAACATGCTTATCATTACGTCATCGGAGCTTGTGCAGACTGATTCAAGCGTTGGTGACGAAACTTGGTTGGCTGGTCTTCAACATGATGATTTCGAAACGATGAGAAAATGTACAAGGTCTCTAAAAATTTGCTTTGAACACATGTTAGCATAGTAAATCTGAAATGGTGAAAGTGAAAATTGAAAATGCTAATTGCGGTTAAAGAAGAAGGGAGATGTAACGTTGTACTGTAGATAAAAGGACACATGGACACGTGTCCCTCATCTAAGCAAATATAATTTTGAAATACAATGAAACAGACACGATTAAAGCGAGACCGAAATAATTAAACATTAATATGAGATAAATTTTGAAATCCAACGTTCCAAATGGTTAATATTTAATGAAGGTTATTAATAGCTTAGCGTACATGGTAATGTCCACTGGTATGTAGAGTCTACTGGTTAAGTAGTAAACTATACTGCATCAGGTAATTGTTTTACCAGCTGAGCGTCAGTAGGCCTTCGAAAGACACAAAATTCCCCCTCAAATAATATTCCCCCTAAATTTATGCAATATCTAAAATGTAATTCCCCCTTAATTGAGCATATATGAGAAGTTAAACAATTAAGATCACTTAGTTGTATCAACTATGCCAAGTATATTGTGAAAATATGAAAACATAGCGTCTGGTAGGGGTTTTGTGAAGATGACTACTGCTTGTTGTTCGGTAAATATGTATTCCAACCGAATTTTCTTCTTCATTACATGATCTCGGGTGAAGTGATGACGAATATCAATATGCTTGTCCAAGAATGAATAACTGGATTATATGTGATAGCGATGACAGACGTATTATACAAAATATCGGTGCCTCAGGGGACTCAATTCCATAGTCTCTTAGTTGCTGTTGGTCCATAGTGGTTGAGCACAATAACTTCCAGCAGCAAGGTATTCTGCTTCTGCAGTAGACGTTGCGATGAATATTTGCTTCTTGCAACCCCATGAGAACAATCTATCTCCTAGGAATTGACAGTATGCACTGGTACTCTTCTTATCCATCTTACAGCCCGCACAATCAGCATCTAAATCTCCAATTAAATTAAATGTGAAATCCTTGGGATACCAGAGGCTTAACATTTTCAGTTCCTTTTAAATACTTAAGAATCCTCTTTGCAGCAGCGTAGTGCGATTGCTTATGATTAGCTTGGAAGTGAGCACACATACATACAACAAACACGATGTCAGGTCTGCTGGATGTCAAGTATAGTAGAGATCTGATAATACCGCGATACACGGTTACTTCTACTGGTATGCCTGCTTCATCCAAATCTAGTTTAGCAGATGAGCTCATGGAAGTGGTTGCTGGTGAACTAGTGCTCATAACATACTTCTTTAATAGCTCCTATATATAGTTCGACTGGTTGATAAGAATTCCCTCGGCAGACTGAGAACGACAATTCCCCCATCATTCTCATCTCAAACTGATCCTGCATGAGTTTAGAAAATCTCTTGCAAAGTTTTGGGTTAGTACTGCCAAAAATAATATCAACATTTATCTGAACTAGTAAAGTATGGTCACCCTTTGTGAATTTAAAAAGGGTCTTGTCCACCGTGCCAATGATAAAGTTATGCCTAGTTAAATACTTTGATAGGGTTTCATACCATGCTAGGGGAGCTTTTTTCAGGCCATACAAAGCTTTGTCTAGTTTATAAACAAATGAAGGCTGCTGATGGTTTTCAAACCGAGGAGGTTGTTCAACATAAACCTCTTCTCCGAGTTTGCTGTTAAGAAAATCACTCTTAACGTCCACCTGATAGACTTTAAAGTCCTTGAATGCATCAAATGCAAGAAATATACGAATAGCTTCTAATCGGGCTGCAGGGGCAAATGTCTCATCAAAATCAATGCCTTCTTCCTGTTTGTATCCCTGTACAACTAATCTTGCTTTATTCCTGATTACTGTACCGTTCTCGACCAAATTATTTCTAAATACACATCTAGTACCTATAATAGTGTGATGCGGTGAACGTGGTACTAAGTGCAAAAGTTTATTTCTCTCAAATTGGTTAAGTTCTTCTTGCATAACTTCTACCCAATTTGAATCTAAAATAGCATCATCTATTTTCTTGGGTTCTATGTGAGAGATGAATGCACCATGAAGAAATTCATTAATCGTCTAGTTCTAAGAAGAGCAGTAGGGTTACCTATGACCTGCTCATGTGGATGATTCTTCTTCCACCGGAGCGAAGGTCCAAGGGGGTTTGTTCCTTCGTCAGTAGGTATTTGAGTTGACAGCTCGGTAGACTAAATTGATTCGTCGTTGGTATTTGCGATATCTATTGTAGTAGGGGTAGATTCAGTAGCGTCCTCGACAGCAGGGTTCAACTCGTGTACCAGTAGGCTCCTCTGCTTGTGCTTCTGGGGCTTCTGGTTCTAAAATGCATTCGACCCTTCTACTGTAATCAAACTCATCAGCGTAATCATTATCAATATGCGTATTTTCTAATCGATTACTCAAATTATTGATTTGCAGTTCAGAGATAGAATTATCAATAGATTCATCAAATTTGACATGAATAGATTCCTATACTGCAAGTGCATTTATTAAACACTATAAAAGCCTTACTAAGAGTAAAGTAGCCAAGAAATATTCATGCATCGGATTTAGCATCAAACGCATTGTTATGAATAAAATATTGTTACGAGTCTTTCCATTGTTATGAATAAAATATTTGCAACCAAACGCATGGAATAAGAAATATTTGTCTTACTGCCATTCCAGATCTCATACGATGTTCTGTTCGCTCGTTTATTAATCATCGATATGCTCTGCGTATAGCAAGCTGTATTAACTGCTTCTGCCCAAAATCTCTGAAAGCTTTCTGACTGCAAGCATAGTTCACACAGCTTATTTCAAAGTGCGATTAATACGCTCAACAATTCCATTTTGTTGCTGGGTTCTAGCAGCGGAGTATTCGTGTTTAATACCAAGGTCATCTAGATATGATTCGAGTGACTGATTGGTAAACTCAGTACCATTATCACTGCGAATTCTATCTATCACAAATGACTTCTCGTTTTGTAGTCTTTTCAGTAGTTTGATCAGCTTTGGAGTAAACTGATCTTTGCCACTTAGAAACAGGACCCACGTAAAACGAGAGAAATCATCTATTAACACTAGGGTATACTTCATTCCCCCTAGACTTGCTACTGGTATAGGACCAAAAATATCCATGTGCAGTATCTCTAGGCAACGAGAAAAAGATTTACTACCTCTGTTCTTAAAGTTAGATCTGATCTGCTTACCAAGTTGGCATGCTGAACAAATCTTGTCTTTTGAAAACTCTATCTAGGGCAATCCATCAACTAATTTAAGCTTACGCAGACTGGCAATATTTTTAAAATTTAAGTTACTCAACCGCTTGTGCCAAAGCCAATTTTTGGAACTATTCAAGGCAGCAAAGCAAGTAGGTGAGGCTAGCTGATCAAAACTTCAATCAATCTTATATGTATTATCATGCATTTTACCTACAAGAAGTATATTACCATCAGTAGATCTTAGTAAGATCATCTTACTGTACAAGTGTACTGACTGAATTCTACTGAATGTCCATTATCACATAGTTGACTAATGCTAATCAGATTATATCATAAATTTTCAACTAACAGTACATCTTTAATAATAATGTTACCATGGATAATTTACGCTTACCCACGGTTCTACCTTTCGCGTTATCACTGAACGTTATTCTTGGTCCGGTAGTGTCTACTAACTCAGACAGTAGACATGCACTTACTGTCATATGTCTAGAACATCCACTGTCTAGGAACCACTCTGAGCTCCAAACTTGCTGGATTCTAGATCTCTGCAATTAAAGGGATGAAACCATTGGTACTCAATCCTACTTGGGTCCAGACAGTATTAGCCCTTTCGAGACACACACTTGGATAACCCTGAACCTCTTGGGTCTGTGTGTCCTGAAGTGTGTGCAGTAAAAGGCGATGGTGTTCTAGGGTGTTGCGTGTGATAATGAGTGTATGCATGATGTTTGGTTTTTGATTCATGTTTGGAAGCATATATCTCTTCTGGACAGGCATACAATTATAATACCAATTAGGTTTTGCCTGACCAGTAGGCCTATGTCCATTATTGATCTTCTGTACTGGTCTAGTCTTCTCTACTAGCTTGGCATAACCAATACATTTATGTGATGCATGTTCCTTAATGAGTATTGCCTTGACAGGTTCTACTCCAACTCACTTGGTTCATATCTGTGCTGGATATAACAAAGTTCATTGTTTGAGACTTGTTTTTCACCAGACACAGTTGAGATCTTGTGCTAGAAGCTTTACTGTCATGGTTGATATAGCCTATGCCAGCAAGATAGCCAGCAAGCCTAATCGACTCTAGCATTTCATCTTTTCTAGCATTTGATGTGTTCCATGTGCGAACCAAATTGATAAGTTTCTGATGTGCACATTTAGCTTCGTCTTTTTCTTTTTCGAGTAGACTTACTTTTGCCTTTAAGCATTCCAACTCCCTTGATTGTTCACAATCAAGTTTACTGTCCTGCTGTTCGATCGGGATAGTATGTTCAGTCTTGTAGTTCTTGAAGGACTCATACATCTGTTGATATTCATTTATCATGTCTTACAGTGCATTGTTGAGTTCAATATGAGTAAATTCAAAAAGATTAGAATCAGTTACCTCACTGTTCGATCGGGAAAGTATGTTCAGTCTTGTAGTTCTTGAAGGACTCATACATCTGTTGATATTCATTTATCATGTCTTACAGTGCATTGTTGAGTTCAATATGAGTAAATTCAAAAAGATTAGAATCAGTTACCTCACTGTCATCATTGGTCATGAGACAGTGGACTCCTTCATCTCCACTTTTTCTTCAGGAGCTTGATGATTCTTCTGATTCTGATTCTAAATCAGCCCACTTACTATTGCTTTCCTCAGCAACAAGAACCTTTTGGTTTATGTCTCTCCTGGATGATTTTCTTTTCTCCTTAGACTTTTTGTAGTCCTTGGAAGTCCTCCTTTGATCATCCTTCTTTGGTTTGGTATAGTCGGCAATAAAGTGTCCTGGTTTGTGACAGTTGAAGCAGACACAGTCATCTTCTTCTGATATGTCTTTGAAGTTCTGCTTCGTTGGGTAAGAATGATATGTCTTGTGGCTTTTCTTCATAAATTTGCCAAAATTCTTGACAAATATCGCCATTGCATCAGTACACATTTGTTCAGGAGTCATCCCTGTTGCAGTGGACAGGGACTCTGATGCAGCAAGGGCTTTCGTTGGTTGACTGGTACTTGGTTCATCATCAACCCGAATGCAGAATTCAAACTCATACGCCTTTAAATAAGCAAAAAGATCGTGCAGATCGATCTTGTTTAAATCTTTGAATTCTCTCATGGCTATGGTCTTCACATCCCATTCTCTTAAGAGACCTCTCATCACTTTTAGAGTAACTTCTCTATTTGAGAGTTCTTTGCCCAAACTGTTGAGTTCGTTGATAATTCCCGTCACTCTCTCATCATATTCGTTGAGAGTTTCTCCAGATATCATCTTGATGTTCTCAAACTTTTGTAGAGCAACAGTAAGCTTGTTCTATTTAGTTTGATCATTTCCTTCACATAGTTGTGCGATCTTTTCCCAGATGTCTTTTACGGTAGGACACATTTTGATTTTATTGAACATGTTCTTGTCCAATGTTTTGAATAAGATGTCCTTAAGCACATTGTCCAAGTTTGCCTTTTTCTTTTCATCATTTGTCCAGGATGCTCTCTCCTTTTCAACCATCTGAGGTTCACCACTCGAGATAGCCACTGTTGTGTTGACTTTCTGGAAGTTCGAAGTACAAATGCTTCTACGTCTCCCCTTCTTCCTTTGCAGGAAGGTTACACTAGAAGACTTTGATTTACACATTACAGTATAAAACCTTCTTAGGCACCAACATAGATTTGACTAAACTCATAGCAATACAACAATCACAATTGTTACGTGTTTTTGAAACACTCACACAAAATATAAAACTTTGATCTTCGAGTGTTCATGAGCAGTAGACTTTGATCGTCAAGATCTTAATAGCACTTGAATACTGCTCTGCAAAACTTCAGAATATTTCACTAAGCGTTTTGAATGTTTTGCTAGTTTTTGAATGTAGTTGATTCAAGATTTAGAGTGTTGAGAGTTTTCTTCATTCTTCTCTTCGAAGTATTTATAGACTCGGAGGTCTAACAACAACTATTCTTCAAATGGAAAGAACCGCGCAAAATCAGCTTATGATTTTCATCCAAATACTTTTTGTATTCTTTCCATTTTTGTTAATCAACGGCTAGTTCATTCTGACGAGATTGATGGCGCTGATATGGTAGTGCGGCGCTCTGTTGTACTATTGTCAGAGTGAGCCTGTTCGATTTTGTTCTTTTGCCTTATACGTCTGCTGACTTCTCCTTGAAGGTTAGTCTGCTGGATTAAGCGCCGACTGATGTCTTGTACATTGTTTGCTAGACTAGGTCAGCTAATGCCTTTTACTCTCTGCTGGTATCTCCTATAGATTTACATAGTGGGCTGAGATACTATGTTCCAGTAGACCTCTATTCTCTGCATCCGGTAGATGATGACTTCTACTCTTTGATCTCGGTAGACAATATCTTCTAGTCTTTATACTCGGTAGACGATATCTCTTAGTCTCTGTACCCGGTGGACGATATCTCTTAGTCTCTGTACCCGGTGGACGATATCTCTTAGTCTCTGTACCCGGTGGATCTTTGTAGAGTCAATTGCCGGTCTTTTCATCAGTAAGCTCTTCGATGCAGTGGACTTCAAGCAGTAGACGTTTGTTATCACCAAACTTAGAAATATTTTCCAAACATAAAACATCTTAATTAATATAACTAACATTATTATGAAATAATACCTCAATGGACTCCTATTGTGATGCAGTGCTTCCCACCAATAACAGCTATAACAAATGAGAGGTCTAACATGGAAAACATCAATGGACAATCATGATATGAGAGGTCTAACATGGCAAACTTTAGGTTCCTTATTACATGCGATTGCAACACATAACTCATGTCGCATCTACAACTCTGCCTATTTTTCCTCTTCATTTATTAAATACAAGCTATATTATTAATTGCATCGAGAGTGTATACCCATGAATGATTTTACCTTTTGGAGCCTCTCTGATTGATACACAAGTCACAACATTATTGCCAATGGTACTAAGAATAGAATGATCCGTTACTACACAAAATCTACTTTCTTTAGCATGACATCTTTCAGAGCTACAACAAATTAATATAAGTCTAGGAAAAGTTCCAAACAATTAAAATCATTTAACATGCAAGTATTTTCTGCTTTCCGATTCAAAGGATCACTCGATTTTCTTCGATCTCAATTAAGGTTCTATGTCTGCTATTGTCTTGGAAACAAAAGCATAATCGAACGCTAATAATTCTTCGGACAAATATACTAATACAAATTAGAATCTTGTAAATTTTATCTACAACGAGCGAAGTTTTATTAGGATTGATTATTTTCATGTAGTATGCTTCATGCAAGTCCACTATATCTCAAATCTTGTAGTTTTCACTTTTGAATAAAGAGTGAACAATGCAAAGATTGTATATCCATAATAACAATGATTAACTCATTTGACAAAATTATACCTCCAATTTTTTAAATCTTTGGATTTGCATTATAAAATGATATCCACAACCGAAGTAAAAGTTCTAACAGATTAGATTTATATCCATAAACTAATAAATGTGAAGCTAAGAGATTACCGGAGATACCTGAATGAATGATGTGAGCTTGTCTAATTCTACAGAAAAAGTGAACACAAAACAAACGGGAGACACTATATAGATAAAACCAGGAGCATTGTTGGAAAGAAATAATTTTATTTCTAGTGTGTGTGTATATATATATATATATATAATATAATATGTTAATTCGAGTTTTACATTTTGAGTTTCATTTCGCAGTGTTGTAAATGCTTATAAGTGGATTACCTTTCTAGCTAGCTATTTGCAATTACTTTATTCATACATTTTTTTTCTGCAATTACTTATTTAGTACAATAATTTAAATACGTTGACAGTATGTCATGAGTTGGCGGTCGGATTTTAGGACAGTCAAATCATCAATTTTCAATTATCGATCATACTTCTATTCACTCAATCTTACAAATAACAACACATACAAATATATTTACATATACATATTTACGAATCTTGATTTTTATAAATACTCGTTCTATATAAGAATAAAATTATTTTAACATTGTATCGTTGTTTCTATCTTGATATGTAATCTTTCCCGATCTACTTACACGTGGATCGACGTTCAACCATAACCCCAAACCCTAAACCGATCCTCATTTAAAGAAGAGGAAAAAGGAAAAAAAAGAACAAATGGAAAAAAAAAAAACACAAAAACAAGAAAAAGAAGAAAAAAAACACAAAACCCTAAAACCTAACACCTACAACCCAAACCCCTAACCCCTAAACCCTAACCCTAAACTCAAAACCTGACGAAGTGAGGTAGCCCAGTTGGAAATGCACCAAACCACATAGGCTTAATGTTTGGAGGTAAGAGTAAAACCCTTTGGATCTCCCCTTAAAAAGAGAGGAAAAACCCTAAACCACATACCCTAAACCCCAATTCCCTAACCCATAAAAACCTAAACAGATGGACATTTGGGGATGAAGCCGAAAACTTCGACCAACAATGCGCTGGATTAAATCCCAACAATGTTGGAAAAAGCCGATGAAAAACCATCGGCTAGGCGATGCTATCGCGAGAAATAGAGACGCTTCCATATAGATTTGTTCGTCCAAGTAAAAGACCAACCCTCCCACTCTGCGTATAAGAGGGTAGAGTAGACGGGGCCATGACAACCCCCAGAAGTGCCATGACACTCATCAGCTGATCCCCCAAAATTTATGCTATAATATCCACGGGGTCGGGACGACCCCCAGAAGTGCCATGACACTCATCAGCAGATCAAACCACATTGAAGTCACCGCCAACAAGCCAAGGACCCTGGTCGGGCTTAGCCAGAAGTCTGGTCGGGCTTAGCCAGAAGTAGGGCTTCCCAAAGGGGGAAACGATGAAGATAGTCACAACTAGCATGGACAAAGGAGCAGAAGATGGGAGAGGGGAGAAAGGAAACAGAGATACGAAGGTGGAAGAATTGTTCATGATCAGCGAGGCAGTCCGCCCGCATATCGGCAGCCAGAAAGGCCCAGATATCACCGGAAATATTGGTGAAAACACGAGCGAAGCCAAATCTCCGAGCCATATGGATAGGATCTAAATCAATTTTAGGTTCAATAAGAACCAAAATATGAACATGATTGGTCTTCACTAAGGAGCGAAGTTGTCTTTGGAATTGTTTTACTGATGACCCTTACATTACAAATGAGACAATACAGCAAAAGGGAGTAGGTTGCGGAAAGGGTTTCCGCGGTCGGCGACGAGGTCGCTCGATATCGGAGATCTTCCTCTTGAGGAGGAAGCTACTACGAACAAGAATCGAATCAGACATAGCTAGAGGTAAGCCATCACAGGAAGCAGACGATCGTAAATCGACCGATGCACTAGAAAGAGTGGAGACTGTGCGAGGGGAAACAACAGTAAGAGTAAGGGAAGGTAGAGAACCAACCAAATCTTCAACCAAAGAGGAGATAGAGAAAAAGGAGGGTGAGGATGAAGATGGGAAATGTAGAGGGACCCCGTTTAAAGAGCACAGACCCTCATCAGAGTCATCCAGAGAAGTGTCCTGATAAATGGCCATCTCATGTGCCCAAGAGCAAGTAAGTGGAAACCACCTTCATGCTGGACAGATTGATCAGAATATTTCACGTGTGGAATCTGAGATATCTGTTTCGGATATTCAAAACAACCTATTTTCATCGCAAAAGACAAAAATAATACTAACAAATTCGATTAGAATTTGTCAAAAGATTCGACTCATCGAGTTCAAGAAAATATCAAGAATTAGAAAACTCGAATGACATAATCATATGTCGAGCAAACAAGATAGATTTAGGTAGATCTTGGTTTTGGATTGACATATGATACTATTCAGAGTGCATATCTTTTAGTAGACATACAGAATTGTCCTAAATAATGAACCAGGTAAATCCTTAACGTAAGACAATCATTATTCAATTGTCTAAATTCATAGATTCAAAAACGAGTCATGATCTTTATATCGATATGCTTACAAATCGCATTGGAAGTATGTTCAAAATTTTTACCAGTTTTAAAATTTTCTCAATAGGTTTAGCAATTCATTGCTCTATAACCTCATACTAATTACAATGCATAAAAAAGTTTTAATGTCTCATTTGATATGTATACACTTCACTTAATCAATCTATTGCATTATTCGTTCAATAATGACAAGTTTGGTAGGTGTTCGAGTGTAAACTCTTCCCCTACTCAGTTCAATCACATATATTAAGTATAGTATTAATATCGTGGTCAATATCAATACTACACAAACTCAACATATTCAAATAGCAATCACATATCAACATCAACTATTTCACTCCAAATAATGAAAGAGCACATAGGTCAATTAAGTTTCAAACACAAACGCACATATTCATTCGTTCCTATTCAAGTGTAATCAAGACTTAAAACTAGAGCATTCCTAGTTTATGCTCCGATACCAACTGTGAGGACTCGTTCCTATCAAATGTTTAATTATCACACAATTTTACTTTAAACAGCAGAAGATTATTTATCAAGCTACCAAATATCCGAGTCCAAAGAAAGGTATCATCAATCAATATCAAGCTCGAGCAGAGGGTGGCGGTATCGCGCGACATATCTCCTCCATCGTCGTGCCCAGCATCCCTCGTGTCTAGGTCCGGCGACAACGCGCGTGACTATAATTACTACCTAGACTGCATCTCATCGTCGTGCCCAGCGTTCTCATGACACTATAGATCTCATCATAATCAAATGATATCAAAGGATTGGTAAGATTAATATGAAATGTCCAATGTGAATGTCATGTATCGATGTATATTTATCAAAATTCGTGTGATTCACATAAGTTCAGCGAATCATGTATCAAATAATACAGATGCATGGCGTACATCACTGATCGCAACATGCCTATTTCTCCTTGTTTCTCCTTGCTTGATCTCAATTTATTTCCATCACTTCGACGAAATCCGGATGTAAGAATTCAAACATACTCTACATATTTAATTCTTCAAATTATCATTTTCATTTTAAATCATTTCAGTCATATCAGTATACATTCAATTTATAACACGATTTTGGAGAAACATATTCTCTAACATCTTTTAGAGACTTTAGTTTCCATTGTTCCTTAAATCTTGTTCAATTAAGAGTAGTTAGACTAACAGACACTCCAACTTTCGAAAACCCAATTATTATGGCATTCTGCTATGTTCACCTACTCATAATCAACCGTTAATCATTATACATATTATACATTAATGAAGTTCTACTTTAATGAATAATGTTATTCTAATAACAATAAGAAGTTAAACAAGATGTAAAGTCCCGGTAGCAATTATTCTCCTAAAATAGCAGCAGATTCGAATCGAGGTAGCAACAGGGAAAAGAAGGTACATGCTATTAAAATTGATAATAAATCCAACAAATGATCTACTTAGCTAAAACTCAAAACCATAAGGCCATGATTAACTATACTGGAAGCTAAACTCCTTGGACAACATAACCATAAACGACATTAACAAAAATCCCCAACAATAGTTGCGGAACCCCAACATCTAATATCGTGAATAATGCATTTATGACATCATATGTATATATAACTTCTAATAGTTTAAGTTTGTCACTATAGGTTTCATAATTATTATGTGAGATTTTATAAAAATTTGGACAGATTCTCCCCGTAAATTAGACATATCTAGGATAATAAAATATCCCCACATGACAACAAAAATCACAAGCAACACATCCTCATAAATTTAATCCAAAGGTTCTCCAAGCTAACTTCGACTAAATTAACACTATATACTCTAATCATAATCTCATTCCTCAATCAAAATCTAACAATGTACTCAATTCTCAATACTCAATTCATAAATCACATAACCAATTGGAAAGTTCTATTTAGGTATTTTCTGAATAGTATTTAATTCAATTCATAAATCACATAGATGTTGATTTAGGTATTTTATTTCTTGATTCAATTTAAGGTTGATTCTTGAAACCCAAAAGTTCTATCAAATCTCAAGGAGAAATATGAAAGTCGGACATCTTAGCAAGATTCATGACTTATAATCAACAACACACCATATAAATATCCTTGATTTTGTTTAAAAACAGATTTAAACAAAGTTATTATGTTTAAATTCCATAAACATGATTTATAACTTCAAAATACCTTAAGTTTTTACAGCAAGGAACTTATTGAATGATATATTTGTTGCGATAAATGGTATGCGTTATGAATTGTGGAGATGTCGTTGTTGAGCGAGCAACGGGTATGATGTCGCTATCGAGCAAGCATGGGTTATGATATCGTCGTTGTTAAGCGTGCGAGGGGTTAGAATGCCGTCGCTATTGAGCGAGCGATGTGATACGATGTGATGAGATTGTGGAATCATTAATTTAGATATATTAGGTTTCTGTAAATCATTATTGTAATGATTTAGCTGTAATTGATTATGGAATTGACGGTTTGAGCATGAGTATAGTTAATCAATGTGATGATTAACTGATTTTGGAGTTTGATGATTTTGGTGATTGTGAGAACAGGAACAACATGGGAGATCCCAAATGGTAATGGTACATACAGGGAGTACTTTCTGAATTTACAAGTTTATATTTTGTAAATTATGAATTGTGAGATTGATAATATTGAGATTGTGTTATTGGTACGCTCACCCTGTGTGGGGGCTGTTTCTGTTGAAACAGCTAGAACAGGTACAACAATTGGCTCTAGAGATGAGTTCGAGCTGTTGAATGGGAATGCTCCAGGCAGAGATACCAGTATTGGTATGGGGTAATGTTCTTATACAGTAGATACACAGTTACTTATTCAATACTCGTATGTGAGCATTTTGATATGTGTATATGGATTGTATAAGATTTATGAGTGTTCTCTTTTCAATTATGAGTTGCATGCAATTGTTTAAGGAAATTGCATAATGAATTGAGTATATGTATAGTGCATTATCAAGTGTATACATATGTTAGTTGAGTTGGGATGTGAATTAGACATTAAGAGGATTTATGTCAAAAATTTATAGTCGTCATGACAATTGCTTGGTACATGTACGAGAATTCCCTAACGATATAAAAGTATGCACTAAATTATTTGATAATGCAATAATAACAGGTTAAGGACGAGGGGTCCTTACAAAGAACGATTATGGAACAAAGGAGGATTACCTAAGTAAAGAAAATCGCACAAAAATCAGATGAACCCTAACATTCAAACTTCTGCGCTTTCTGGGCAAAATCCGACCAAACTACGACACAAACCTCCACTTCTTGGTATGGAAACGTGCGCGTGACAGAGGGGAAGATGGTGGTGGGTCGAACTCGTCGAGTGGTGGCCGGACGGCGGCGGGCGCGGCGAGTTTATGGTGAGTGGTCGGACTTGAGCACGAGAGAGAGAACAGAGAAAGAGTGATAGGGTTTGTGGGTGTGAGAATACACCTTTTAGTGTGTGTTGAGTAAATGACCAATACAACATATTACATCGAAGTGACACTAGTGTACTGATACATTAAATATACAGATGACACTTGGGATTAATATTCGCTACTATATCATAAAATTAAATTCTTCATTTTAATAATTTATTTTTAAAATATTATTGGAGTTTATTTTACCATTTCAAATTATCTCATGTTCCATAATTGTCAGTTGACATTCATATTGCAAGGCCCCAACTCCTAATCTCAACATTAGTGCATTATCGTCATAAGTGTATCAAAATTAGCACATTAAGCTTTATTTAATTAAGGTAATTATGTTCCACGCATCACACATATTGTCAATTCCACCTAATTAATTAATTTATTTATTATTAATTAATTCTCAAATTATATTGAATTAACACTAATCAATTCTCGTGGCCTTACAGAAAGCTTCATGCATGTGGCGGCATTGGCATTGCGATGCCAGACTGAATCCTTTACACTAGAGCACATCATCAGTCGGGAGCCACCGGTGCCAAAATCTCCAAAGGAAAAAGGACATAGTCGGAGAAAGGCACTGCCCCCAACACGGAGTGAAAAGATCATCAATTGTAGCCCGAGAGCGCACCAAATCCCAAGCGGATTTGCTCGAGAAAATACCATTGGAGCAGATCAGAGTAGCCTGTCAGGCTGACCAACCAAAATTGGGACATGGGTAATCTCAATAGCGATCGAGGGGATGACGACCGAACGGAGTTTGTCAAAATCTCAGGAACCATCAGAAATGATGTAAGAGGCGCAGAGCTCACGAGCCCGAATAACCAAAGAAGAATGCGCAAGGGGTGTGTCTCATATCCAAGTGTCATTGTGATATCCCCGAAATGATTATGTGATTTTAAACATTAATTATGTTATGAGGATTTTGGTATTAATTCATTGAGTTGAATTAATTATATTGGGGAAAGTTATTTCAGGGTGCATGTGTTATATGTTGGGAATTTGGGGTTGTGGCATGATGTAGGATCGAGCGCTTACCGCTTTACCAATAACTATAGTTAAGGGTAATGGCGCAACATCAATCTTTTCAACCATACACTGGCACAAACGCCACGTGTTCGACCGATCACAAAGCAGAGGCAATTGTTGAACCCCAACAATCACTCCCCCAATAATTGCACTCTCTGCAACTCATGGGAATCGAACACGCGACCTTGGCTCTGATACCAATTGTAGGATCGAGCGCTTACCGCTTTACCAATAACTATAGTTAAGGGTAATGGCGCAACATCAATCTTTTCAACCATACACTGGCACAAGCGCCACGTGTTCGACCGATCACAAAGCAGAGGCAATTGTTGAACCCCAACACATGATTAATTTGGGGTGAGTGTTATTTGTTTTGGTGAAGCATGTTTAATTGGGAAATTGAAGTATTTTATGAGTAAATACTATAAAATATCATGTGAGGATATTTTAATACATCGTGCTAAATACCGGGATCAAAACATAACACATCACACCACCCAACACCCAACCAGCCCCCCCAACCCATGCTGCAAGTGGCTGAGCCCATGCCTCCCTTTCCCCACTCTTTCCATCAACTTTACATCTCAGAAAACTCTTCCCTTTCCACCCAAAATATCGTCCAGCATCAGGTGAGCAAGTAGGAAGGTGGATATTTCAATTTTCTTTGCAAGAAACCTTGCAAAATCGGAGCAAAAGAGGGTGAGAAACCATGTTCAGTTCTGGTTTAAGTTTGTTTAAGTTCATGTTTTTACTTGGTGTGAAAATGGCATGCTAGCTTAGGTTTTGTTAAACCTTCGAATTAAGTACGTTCATGGTGTTTTTATGAAGTTCCTAGCATGTTTATATGAGCATGTTATATGTGTTATGCGGTAGATTTGTTGGCTTGAATATATGTGTTCGAAAATCTGGGTAAAGAAATATGTTACCCTGTTTCCAGAAAGCTTGGGTGAGCATTGATGTTGTTGGGTGATTTTCAAGCATGTGGGTTTTAAGTATGGGTATAACTTTGATATGAATACATTCATGGTAGTACCTAGTAACTCCTAGCATGTTTGTTCAAGCATGAAGTGTGTCTAATATGCTATAATTGTTGGTATGAAAATGGGTGTTCGAGAAATCTGGCAAAATCGCGCACAGAGTATGTGGCGATCGATCGCTACAAAGGCAGCGATCGATCGCCGAAGGCCAGTGGCCAAAACCAAAGGCAGGCGATCGATCGCCATGAATGGCGCGATTGATCGCCTCGAGCTAGTGAGGTCTGGCGATCGATCGCCTAGACGTAGCGATCGATCGCCAGATGCAAAACAATGGAAAATGATATTTTTGTTGGAATTTTTGATTTTGGTCTATAAATTGGCATCTAATATTGTGTTGTACACTGGTGTAGAGCCTTCACAGATAGCTACACAACGCAGGGGATAGAGTCCTGCAACACACCATATTTTGGAAAGGTACGTAAGCGACGTACGGGCATCCCAACGGTAACATGTATTTATGTCTGTTCATTTGACACATGATAAATGCAAAGTTGTGCATTATGAGTATGATACATGTTGTTATGCATTGTTGTTGCATATGTATGTTGTGGAATAAATGGTGTGTATTCCATGAGTCAGGGTTATCACAGTGATGATTTTAATGCTTACCGCTTATACCGCTAAAAATGTGGAGCGGGAGGGGGGAGGCTCGCTTGCACATGGAGGCGAGGTATGCCATACGAAGCGAGGAAGAGATACCGCTTGTATGAAGAAGCGAGGAAGAAGTACCGCTTGTTAAGAAAGTTATGAAGCGAGGGGCATTAAAATACACTGATGATAAACTGACTAAGAAAGATTTAAGATTTAAGAAGTGAAGTTATGTCATGACATTCATTTAAAGAAGCCATAATTTCATATAATGACTTGATTATGAGTTATGGTACAGGGACAACCAATGGGCGTTTTAAATGCATTGGAAATACAGGAAGTATTTTATATCTATGATTATGCATTATGCTTTACATTCATATTATGTTGAATATGAATTATGATGTGCTCATGTGTTGGGGGTTGTCTTTGTAGGTGCATTTGATACAGAGAACAAGGGTCGGGGTTGACACGTTGAGCTTTAAGGAGTGCTACAGGATTAGCAGAACAGAGTTTCATTTTGTATAGTTTCTACAAGGAGTGTAGTAGAACTATAGTCTTACACGCTGTTACTAAGAAATGTAACTAATCCCTTTTGAAATTCTTTTGGTACTGTAATCTCTATAAGCTCAGGATATCAACACGATCGAACCCTCTGATGAATATGATTAGTTCTCTTAATTGCACCTTAGTATCTTGTTAGATAACGGGGTCTTACAGTCATCCCCGAAGGAAATCTTCCCATCACTAATGCGCCATCTCAGCCCGGCCTCGTCACCGGCGCGAATTTGAAGCATACAATGCCAGATGGGGGATATGAAGCCACACGTTTCAACAGCGGTGGGCCTTTGGGATCCGAACTATTTACGGTGTAAGAAGTTGGCCCATAGATTCCTATTCTGCCAGAACCGAAACCAGTGCTTAATAGAGCAAGCATCCACTAAATTCTTAAGACGCCTGAAACCTAAACCGCCTTCCTGTACAAGGACACACGAGAGCCCCACAAAAATCATTGAAGATCTTCTCCAAGGTGTCAAGAACAGTAATAGGCGGCTTTAGCACCTGGAAGAGGTAGATGGGCATCGTAAGGAGCACACTCTTGATGAGTGTCATCCCACTACCCGGAGTCAAAATCCTGAATTATACGATTTTAGGGTTTCTGAAAGTGAGAAGTCATTAAGGTGTAAAAGGAACATTTTTGCTTTGGCAAATTCTAATTGTAAGTTTTCAAAAAGTCGTAACAATTTTTAACTCGGTCGTAGGGTTTTCTTAGCACAAAAAAAATTATACGGCCTCTCCCATGTTAAACCGAGCTGATTTCTGAAAGTGAAAAGTCATTAAGGTGTAAAATGAACATTTTGGCTTTGGCAAATTCCAATTTTAAGTTTTCAAAAAGTCATAAGAATTTTTTAATCGGTTTTAGGGTAAATTATACGGCCTCTTTCATGTCAAACCGAGTTGTTTTCAGAAAGTGAAAAGTCATTAAGTTGTAAAGGGAAATTTTTGGCTTTGGCAAATTCCAATTTTAAGTTTTCAAAAAGTCGTAAGAATTTTTTACTCGGTTGTAAGGTTTTCTTAGAACAAAAAAAATTATACGGCCTCACCCATGTTAAACCGGCTGATTTCTGAAAGTGAAAAGTCATTAAATTGTAAAGGGAACATTTTGGCTTTGGCAAATTTCAATTTTAAGTTTTCAAAAAGTCGTAAGAATTTTTTACTCAGTTGTAGGGTTTTCTTAGCATAAAAAAATCATACAGCCTCTCTCATGTCAAACTTAGCTGATTTCTTAAAATGAAAAGTAATTAGGGTGTAAAAGGAACATTTTGGCTTTGGCAAATTCAAATTTTAAGTTTTCAAAAACTTGTAAGAATTTTTTACTCGGTTGTAGGGTTTTCTTAGCACAACCCGGCAGATTTCTGAAAGTAAAAAGTCATTAAGAATTTTTTACTTGGTTTCTTAGCACAAAAAAAATTATACGGCCTCTCTCATGTCAAACCGAGCTGATTTCTGAAAATCAAAAGTCATTAAGGTGTAAAAGGAACATATAGGCTTTGGCAAATTCTAATTTTTAGTTTTCAAAAAGGCGTAAGAATTTTTTACTCGATTTTAGGGTTTTCTTAGCACAAAAAAATTTATACGGCCTCTCTCATTTCAAACCAGGCTGATTTCTGAAATTGAAAAGTCATTAAGGTTTAAAAGGAACATTTTGGCTTTGGCAAATTACAATTTTAAGTTTTCAAAAAGGCGTAAGAATTTTTTACTCGGTTTTAGGTTTATTATACGGCCTCTCTGATGTCAAACCGAGCTGATTTCTGAAAGTCAAAAGTCAATAAGGTGTAAAAAGGAACATTTTGGCTTTGGCAAATTCTAATTTTAAGTTTTCAAAAAGGCGTAAGAATTTTTTATTCGATTGTAGGGTTTTCTAAGCATAAAAAAAATTATACGACCTCTTTAATGTCAAACCGGGCTGATTTCTCAAAGTGAAAAGTCATTAAGGTGTAAAAGGAACATTTTGGACTTGGCAAATTCCAGTTTTACTCGGTTTTAGGGTTTTCTTAGCACAAAAAAAAATTATGCGGCCTCTCTGATGTCAAATCGAGTTGATTTCTGAAAGTCAAAAGTCATTAAGGTGTAAAAGGAAAATTTTGGCTTTAGCAAATTCCAATTTTAAGTTTTCAAAAAGGCGTAAGAATTTTTTACTCGATTTTAGGGATTTCTTAGCACAAAAAAATTATACGACATCTATGATGTCAAACCGAGCTGATTTCTGAAAGTCAAAAGTCATTAAGGTGTAAAAGGAACATTTTGGCTTTGGCAAATTCGAATTTTAAGTTTTCAAAAAGGCATAAGAATTTTTTACTCGGTTTTAGCTTTTTTTAGCACAAAAAAAATTATACTGCATCTCTAATATCCAACCGGGCTGATTTCTGAAAAGTAAAAAGTCATTAAGGTATAAAATGAACATTTTGCCTTTGGCAAATTCTGTTGGGTTTTAGGAACCCGAATAATCTTGGTTTTGATGATCACAAAACTTGAAGAAAAATATGAACATTAAAGCAAAATGTTGCATAAAAAGAAAAATCATATTTTTTAAACAACATATTTCTCCCCATTTTTGTGTGAATCAAAAAGGAAGACAAATAAAATTTACTCCCCCTCAAGGATTGAGATTAAAACTCTCCCCCTTAATTTTAAAATGTTTGAAAATTTGAGCAAGTGAGGAGCAAAAGGGATCTGCTTAAACGAATTAAAAAAAAACAATGCACGTTTAATTTTCGAACAAAAATAACCTCTTTTGATCGGTTTTAGAGCGGGTTATGTCGAGTGTCTTCTGCTCGATTTTGTAACCGAACTCGATATAATCTCTCGGTGCAATTATTTCAAGAACACGAGCTATTGAAGCTCAAGTTGGTTGAACTCGGGTGTGGAATGACAACCCACCCCCGGAATCGATCCTGACAAGTGGTATCAGAGCAGGTTGTTCTTGGAAAGCATTTTTAACCTATTTTTTAGCGGATATATCTTTTAAAATCATTTTCAAAAAATTTCACGAGCATGAAATTATTTTCATAGCATAATTTTCTAAAACTTGGTGTATGCAAATTTTTAGCATAAAAATCAATTTTCATTGCATTCATTTTGCACGAAAATAATTTTAAAAGCTATTTTAAAAGTTCAAATTCTCGTTCAATTTGTTCTAAACTCATTTTAAGTTTAAAATTTTTATTTTGAGATTTTATCTAACAATTTTCGAAGCATTTTAGTTTTTCTGGTAGCTTGCAGCGACTTTGGGAAAATTGGCATTACTTCTTGCTCGGATGTCCAAATGACAAACCGTTTGTTGCATTACAAACTAGACTCATAGAGTATCACAGCGGTATAGGTCTTGCAGCCCAAACTTGCTCGAGGAAAAGCAGTTTATTAGTTCAAGTTGGACTAAGTGTGCTGCCATCGCAGAAAGATGAAATGGACATTGTTGAGTTTTGTCAAAAAAATTCAAATTTGTTGCCAATTATGCTTCATCTATCATCAAAAGAGGTTATTTTTGTTCGAAAATTAAATGTGCATTATTTATTAATTCATTTTAGCCTATCCCTTTTGCCCCTCACTTGCTCAAATTTTTAAACATTTTAAAATTAAGAGGGAGAGTTTAATCTCAATCCTTGAGGGGGAGTAAATTTTATTTGTCTTCCTTTTTTATTCACACAAAAAGGGAGAGAAATATGTTGTTTAAAAAATATGATTTTTCTTGTTATGCAACATTGTGCTTTAATGTTCATATTTTTATTCAAGTTTTGTGATCATAAAAAAGGGGGAGATTGTTGGGTTTTAGGAACCCGAATAATCTTGGTTTTGATGTTAACAAAACTTGTTATTGTGTTGCTAATATATTTCATCAAGTGTGCAGTTCATAGATTATAATTAAGAGCTTGATGAATTACAAAGAAGTAGCTTGAAAATATCAAGCTGGACCAAGACTGAAATCCTGGCAGAGCAGATTGTTTCGATCATATCTCATAGCTCGGATATCTAAATGGCGTGCTTCCAAAGAGGTTGAACAGCCAACTCAAAATAATAAAAGTCATATTTCACAACAGATCGGCTAGTTCGAATGTTATCAAGGAGAAAAGACGCCTGCAAGATCGAGCTATACCGCGAAGAAACAGCAAGTTGTTACAGCAAGCGACTGTCAGTCTGTTGGCCATAACTCTCAGCTCGCTTATTGAAACGAGATGATTCAGTATGGGTTGGAAAGCTAAGACAAAGATCTACAAGTCATCTTTGGAAGTCAAAGACTGAGTTGGACGTTAAGATGGCCAAAAAGCTTCTGCAAAACCGAGTGAAATATTCTTACGCCTTTTTGAAAACTCAAAATTGGAAATCTGCCAAAGCCAAAATGTTCCATTTACACCTTTTTGACTTTTGACTTTCAGAAATCAGCCTAGTCTAACATCAGACAGGCTGTATATTTTTTTATTCTTCTTGGAAAACCCTAAAACCGAGTGAAAAAATCTTACTCCTTTTTGAAAACTCAAAATTGGAATCTGCCAAAGCCAAAATGTTCCATTTACACCTTTATGACTTTTGACTTTTAGAAATCAGCCCGGTCTGACATCAGCCAGACCGTATAATTTTTTTCTTCTAGGAAAACCCTAAAACCGAGTGAAAAATTCTTACGCCTTTTTGAAAACTCAAAATTGGAATCTGCCAAAGCCAAAATGTTCCATTTACACCTTTATGACTTTTGGCTTTCATAAATCAGTCCGGTCTGACATCAGACAGGACGTATACATTTTTTTCTTCTAGGAAAACCCTAAAACCGAGTGAAAAATTCTTACGCCTTTTTGAAAACTCAAAATTGGAATCCGCCAAAGCCAAAAATGTTTCATTTACACCTTTATGACTTTTGACTTTCAGACATCAGCCCGGTCTGACATCAGAGTGGCCGTATAATTTTTTTTTCTTCTAGGAAAACCTAAAACCGAGTAAAAAATTCTTACGCCTTTTTGAAAACTCAAAATTGGAATCTGCCAAAGCCAAAATGTTCCATTTACCCCTTTATGACTTTTGACTTTCATAAATCAGCCTAGTTTGACATCAGAAATGCCGTATAATTTTTTTTCTTCTAGGAAAACCATAAAACAGAGTGAAAAATTCTTACGCCTTTTTGAAAACTCAAAATTGGAATCTGCCAAAGCCAAAATGTTCCATTTACACCTTTATGACTTTTGACATTCAGAAATCAGCCCGTTCTGACATCAGACAGGCCGTATAATTTTTTTTCTTCTAGGAAAACCCTAAAACCGAGTGAAAAATTCTTACGCCTTTTTGAAAACTCAAAAGTGGAATCTGCCAAAGCCAAAATATTCCATTTACAACTTTATGACCTTTGACTTTAGAAATCAGCCCGGTCTGACATCAGAGTGGCCATATAATTTGTTCTCTTCTAGGAAAACCTTAAAACCGAGTGAAAAATTCTTAGGTTTTTCCTAGAAGAAAAAAATTATACGGCCTCTCTGATGTTAGACCAGGTTGATTTCTGAAAGTCAAAAGTCATAAAGGTGTAAATGGAATATTTTGGCTTTGGCAGATTCCACTTTTGAGTTTTCAAAAAGGCTTAAGAATTATTGACTCGGTTTTAGGGTTTTCCTAGAAGAAAAAAAATTATACGGCCTCTCTGATGTCAGACCAGGATCATTTCTAAAAGTCAAAAGTCATAAAGGTGTAAAAGGAACATTTTGGCTTTTGCAAATTCCAATTTTGAGTTTTCAAAAAGGGGTAAGAATTTTTTACTCGGTTTCGGGTTTTTATAGCAGGAAAAAAATTATACGACCTCTATGATGTCAGGCCGGGCTGATTTCTGAAAGTCAAAAGCCATATAGGTGTAAAATCAACATTTTGGCTTTGGCATATTCCAATTGTGAGTTTTTAAAAAGGCGTAAGAATTTTTCACTCGGTTTTAGGGTTTTCCTAGAAGAAAAAAAATTATACGGCCTCTCTGATTTCAGACCGTGCTGATTTCTGAAAGTCAAAAGTCATAAAGGTGTAAATGGAACATTTTGGCTTTGGCAGATTCCAATTTTGAGTTTTCAAAAAGGCGTAAGAACTTTTCACTCGGTTTTAGGGTTTTCCTAGAAGAAAAAAATTATACGGCCTATCTGATGCCAGACCGGGCTGATTTCTTAAAGTCAAAAGTTATAACGGTGTAAACGGAACATTTTGGCTTTGACAGATTCCAATTTTGAGTTTTCAAAAAGGCGTAAGAATTTTTCACTCGATTTTAGGTTTTTCCTAGAAGAAAATAATTATACGGCCTCTCTCATGTTAGACCAGGCTGATTTCTGAAAGTCAAAAGTCATAAATTTGTAAATGGAACATTTTGCCTTTGGCAGATTCCAATTTTGAGTTTTCAAAAAGGCGTAAGAATTTTTCACTCGGTTTTATGTTTTTCATAGAAGAAAAAAAATTATACGACCTCTCTAATGCCATACCGGGCTGATTTCTTAAAGTCAAAAGTCATAACGGTGTAAATTGAACATTTTGGCTTTGGCAGATTCCAATTTTGAGTTTTCAAAAAGGCGTAAGAATTTTTCACTCAGTTTTAGGGTTTTCCTAGAAGAAAAAAAATTATACGGCATCTCTGATGCCAGACCGGGCTGATTTCTTAAAGTCAAAAGTCATAACGTTGTAAATGGAACATTTTGGCTTTGGCAGATTCCAATTTTGAATTTTCAAAAAGGCGTAGGAAATTTTTCACTCGGTTTTAGGGTTTTCCTAGAAGAAAAAAAATTATACGGCCTCTCTGATGTCAGCCGGGGCTGATTTCTGAAAGTCAAAATGCATAACGGTGTAAATGGAACATCTTGGCTTTGGCAGATTCCAATTTTGAGTTTTCAAAAAGGCGTTAGAATTTTTCACTCGGTTTTATGGTTTTCCTAGAAGAAAAAAATTTATACGGCCTCTCTGATGTCAGACCGGGCTGATTTCTGAAAGTCAAAAGTCATAAAGGTGTAAATTGAACATTTTGGCTTTGGCAGATTCTAATTTTGAGTTTTCAAAAAGGCGTAAAAAATTTTCACTCGGTTTTAGGGTTTTCCTAGAAGAAAAAAATTATACAGCCTCTCTGATGTCAGCCCGGGCTGATTTCTGAAATTCAAAAGTCATAACGGTGTAAATGGAACATTTTGATTGGGAATGATTTAATGGTTAAGGTGAACAAATATGTAGGAAAAGGTGAAGAAATTAAGCTAAAATGATGGAAGAAGGGAGAAAGTTGAAGAAAAGAGGAAAAACCGGAATCCAAGACACATGTCACTCCTTTCTACTCGATTTTATTCATGTTTGAGACTTATTTTTGGAGTATGATCAACATAAATTTGTAGAACTTTCAGTTATCTACGCGTGGACAACTACTTCGCTTAATTCCGAGATCGTATGAAGAAGTTATGACCAATGCAAGTCGATCGCCAAAAGCTGAAAAGTGAGCAGAAAACATTCTGGTTTGGTCGAACGATCGAGCAGAATGCTCGATCAATCGAGCAAGGCTGAAAAATGAGCGAAAATGTTACTGCCCAGCTCGATCGATCGGCCCCTTTTTCTCGATCGATATACCGGGGTGCGTGTTATATTTTTGTGTTAATATTTTCTGTTTGTTTTTTCTTTCTCTTTTTTTCCCTTCTTTCTTTCCCCATTGTGCTACTTTGGTTTGTTCGTGATTACAGGTAAACGTCTAACCGCGAACCACTTAGGCATACTGATTGCCATGGCAGATTATAGGAGCTTGGACGAATTGGCATATCTTGTGCAACAACTTGGCGTAGGGAATGGACAAAGTGCATACAACTCAAGTTGGAGTGATCATCCAAATTTTAACTATGACAATCAATGGATGAGCCCACCTCCACCTTACATGAAGTCCACCCTACCGCCATACATACCACAATACCCACCATAGCCACAACAACCTCAATACCATAACCCTGGTGAGTCTTTAGAGGATCTTGTTTCAACACTTAATGATAGTACTTTGCAATTTCAATAGGAATTCAGGGCTAGCACTCAGAATTTGGGTAACCAGATGGAGCAACTAATAAGATCGGCCGATCGGGTAGCAGCACAAAGGGAGACCATGATTGCATTCGAATCATAGAGTGATAAAGAAGAGGAGACTATGGAGAATGTGGCTAGAAGAGGAGACACATGTGCCAATAGAAGAAAATGAGTTTGTACATCCTACAACTCCTCAAGGTATGTTTCCAACTGAGAGCTATGTTGAATACTTAGATGAATCATGTGTTGTGGCAGAGGAGTCGGTGAAAGAGTACTGTGACGAAATGAATCTTTGGCCTATTTTTTCAAAGACAACTTCACCTTGGACAGTGGCAAAGAGATAGAAACTCCAGAAACGATGGTAATGAGGCCATCAATACTTGAAGAACAAATAGAGGTCGAGGTGGATGGCAAGGAATCTCACCATAATGATATTCCCAAAGGCGAGCATAAGGGACAACAAGTTAAAGGATGCCATGAGGTAGATTTTGATCGACCTCAACTGACTTCTTTGGAGGAAGGCGACATAGTGAAAAGACGAAAGCCATCCAAGAGGTTCAAGGCGAATAGGCATCGCCTTAAGCACGAGCACTGGCGTCGGGCCACCGACGTTAAACAGAGGCGCTGCTTGGGAGGCAACCCAAGAGAAGTTAGTTTCATTTTTCCTTTTTATTTTTTTATCGCTTTCTTAGTTAGACTTTTCTCTTTCCTTACAATTTTGACTTACATTGAGGACAATGTAAGATTTAAGTATGGGGGGATTAGTGGTGTGTTATTGCTTTTCTATTACAAAAATACAAAAAAAATCGAAAAATTTGAAAATTTTGAGCTCATAGTTAGTAATGAACGCATGCTGAGAATCACTAGCCCATGATGAAACCTAATTGATGACATGCATGTTTTTAAACATAGGTGAATTGTTAACCTTGGAACACTTTAAACTCTAATGCAACTTATGCTTTGACATAGTAGTTGAATATTTTGAGCACGAATCTGTCATAACTTGTGAAGTGTGCATAGCTGAGTGAAGATTGTGTGAATTTGTGATAGTCTTAGGAAGTTTCTAATACATGCTAGAACTTAACTACATGCTCTTTGAGGCGTATGTCTAGACTAATTGCGAACATGAAAGTGATATAGGCGCCTTTGATGCGTTTGAGCCTTTCAAGCCTACCATGTAAAGAAAATCAATCACTCGTACCGTTTGTGAGCTTTAATGCAAAAGAATGGTTGTATGTTAAGCGTACAAACAACATCCATTCGACATTCTTTGACTAGCTTATCATCCGTCCCTAATAAGCCTAAATGTGATTTTAACTCACACTTTTGAAGGGAGTATGATGTGTTTCATTCACATGCACTTATGTATTCATTGATTCATATGTTTTGAGCTTCACTGTCAAAAGAATGAAATGCATGAAAGAAAAAGGGATGTCTTGAAAAGAACTAATACAAATATGACTCCAAGGGGAGCCAAGGCACAAAAATGAAAAAATGATTAAAGTTTACATTGCAATAATCATGCAAGAAGTGAACCTAGTTATTGTGCATATCATTATACTCTCTTGTTTGATACACCTTACCCTTTCTTTCATAAGCCAATACCTAGGCCAAGCTACAAGCTAGTAAATACCTACTTGATTTGTGTTTGCAAGTGGCTAAAATAGTGGAGATGAGTGTGCAAGTGAGCTTATACTTGTGTTGGTGTACAACTTGAGCTATTGTGGGTTTACATTTATTTGATCTATAATTTGTACTTGACACTTGTTTATAACCACACACACACGTTCGCTACTTTGTTAAGTATGAGATGTCTAGGGATTGAACTTGTTCCACTGTTAATTTTTCATCACCTTTCATTATTGTGCATGTTTAAAATTGTTGAGGCATTAAAGTGAGGATAAGTTAGTTTGTTATGATGCTATGAGCCAACAAAAATATTGTAGTTTTGTCTGATTTACTCGAGGTCGAGTAAAGTTTAAGTATGTGGGTATTTGATGTGTCTAGAAATAGACACGTTTTATGCGCTTAACTGTCAATGATTGGGAATAATTAAATGGTTAATTTGATGTTTATGGCTCCTAATCATACATTTGGTAATATGTAGGAAAAGGTGAAGAAATCGAGCTAAAATGATGGAAGAAGGAAGAAAGTTGAAGAAAAGAGGAAAACCCGGAATCCAAGACACATGCCACTCCTTTCTACTCGATTTTATTCATGTTCGAAACTTATTTTTGGAGTATGATCAACATAAATTTGTAGAACTTTCAGTTATCTACGCGTGGACAACTAATTCGCTTAATTCGTAAATCGTATGAAGAAGTTATGACCAATGCAAGTTGATCGCCAAGCTGAAAAGTGAGCAGAAAACATTCTGGTTTGGTCGACCGATCGAGCAGAATGCTCGATCAATCGAGCAAGGCTGAAAAATGAGCGAAAAGGTACTGTCCAGCTCGATCGATCGGCCCCTTTTTCTCGATCGATATACCAGAGTTTTGAAAACATGAAAACATGATTTCTTTCCTTCCAACTTGGATTATACCCCACCTCCTAGCCTCCCTATATAATATACTCGAAATATCAGACCTAAAAACATCTAGATAGAGTAGGAAGAATAGTTTAGACTAGTTTTAAATTTTTATTTCAATTTGACGCTACGAAGATCGAAGCGAAGGCGGGATTGACGACCTCGACGAGCGGAGATCGGATTAGTTTTCTTTCCTTTGTTTTTATTTATCGTTTTGCTTTTATTATGCGTAGCTAGTTTTTAATTCTTGGTTGAGGAAGACTAATACCTTGGATTTATTTATCTTGGAGAGATTTATACGCTTTTGTATATCGATTTTATTGAATATCATTGTTTTTCTGATTTTATTGATATGATTTGTGTTTGTTTATTGGATTGACTGTAATACCCCCGAAATGTTTATATGTTTATGTGTTAACATATATGATTATGATATGTTTAAGGGTTGTGGTGCATTTAAGTTGGGGTTATATTTATGTTATGATGATATGATTTAGGGGGCATGTTAGGTGTTTTAAGGGATGTATTAATTAAGTAATGTTATGAAATATCGAGTGAGGATATTTTAATACATCGTGCTAAATACCGGGGCACAATTAAACACCACATCCCATGCCACCCACTACCCCAATAACCGGCCACCCTCCCCCACTTGACCAACCCATACCCCATCATTTCTTTCAACCCATCCCTCCTTCCCCAATCATTCTCCTCTCTCTCCCCTTTCTTCTGTATAAAAAAAAACGTCCCCTTAGGCTGCAGGAAGGAAGGATTTAAGTTGTGGATTAAGCAAGGAATTCTTGTGGGAAGAAGAGGGGTAAGGTTTTAATACTCTGTTTTCTGGAAGTTTGGCTGTTTTCTGTAAATTTGGATGAGATCAAAGTCTATGATGATGTTATGATGCATGCTAGCTTAGGTTTTGTGAAACCTTTGATTTAAGTGCTTACATAGAAGTTTTATGAAGTTACTAGCATGTTTGTTTGAGCAAGTTTTATGTGTTATGAAGTATGTTGCTTGCTATGAAAAGCAGTGCTCGAAAATCTGGGAAATCCCGATTTTTCAGAGTGCTCGATCGATCGAGATTTTAGTCCCGATCGATCAAGCGAGGCAGAACGATGGGTATAAGTTTTGAAAGTCAGGGACCGATCGATCGAAGGATATACCGATCGATCGGTGAAACTTGTCGATCGATCGATATTTCCTTCCGATCGATCGATCGAGGCAGTGTGCTTGGGCACTGTTTTAGCATGTTTTCTCGATCGATCGAGATTTTGGTGCCGATCGATCGAGAGAGGCAGAATCTTGGCAAATATGTTTAATTGATTTATTTTGAAGAATTTTGGCAATGATTCATGAAATGGTATCTAATATAGTATATTGTGGTTATGTAGAACCATCCCAGGTACCAGCACAATCAAGGAGATAAAGTCTATTGACTCCTCCACCTTTTGAAAAGGTACGTAAGAAACGTACGGGCATCGGACGGTAACACATTCCTATGCTATGACTACGCAATAATTGTATAAGTATTTACGATGTTTTATGATGATGATTATGATAAGTAAGTTACAAGATGATGATGATACAAGATGATGATGATTATAAGATGATGATGTTTATAAGATGATGATGTTATGATATGATGATGATGATGTATGTTTATCTATGTTATTGAATGGTTGAGTGTTCTGGTGGTTGTTATGGGAAAGCGAGGAAGGTACTTACCGCTGACTTAGCTAGCAAGGAGATTACATCCGCTATCAAGGTGTAGCGAGGGGTAATCACAGGACCGCTATATGTCGAAGCGAGGGGGCCAATTGTTCCGCTGACATAACAAGGCCAGAAACATCCCCATTTCTAAATAACATTGTTGATAATGAGCATATATGTGAAGTATGATTTTAATCATTTAAGTCAAGAACTAATGATTATATGCATGACTATGAAACAGGGACAACCAAAGTGGGTTAATGCGATTAACCAGGAAGTATATGTTACGATTATTTTCATGCAATTATTTATATGCCAATTATTCATGATGTTAAGTAATGATGTACATGCTCATGATGGGTTGTTCATGTAGGTACACTTTTGGACTAAAGCGCTAAGGGTCGGGTTGAGGCAGTGAGCTAAAAGGGCACAGGGATGCATAGGATTCAGGATTTGATTAGTATCTACTCTAGGAGTAGTATAAATCTAAAATGTTAGCATTCGTTAATGTGAATGTAACTGATAATTTTTGAAGTTTTATTTTTTTTTTGCCTGTATTCCTATTAGCTCACGTAACAACCGGAACTCTAAGATATTATTTAATGCATGTTTAGTCCATCTTATGTCACTAAAACACTGTTAAGGTAGGAAGACCCTACATTGACAACCTAATAACTTGCATGTAATCTAATGCTAAATTTGATAATTGTTTGATTAATCAAATTTACGAAGCAACTAAGATTGATAATTGCCTGATGTTGGTGTTATTAAATTCTTAGTGAAAACAATTGACTAAAGTTATATAAACCGCTTGTGTTTAAGTTATTTATATTCATCACTCACTAGTTTTGAATGGTGTCATGATTTTAATCTTGAATATGCATAAAGAGATTGATTGATTGATGAAAGTTAAATTAGAATGCTTGGACTAATTGACTATGAATAAGGCGATGGAGGAATTAGATTTCCAATTGATGAATATTCAAATAAAATTGAGTCTTTTGTGAACCGATGAAATAGATGATAATATCCAAGGTAGAGTCGACCAATACAAGAATCGCTTTCATTAGTTTAATCTTTAGTTTTAATTTAATTAGTATAATTCACTCACAACCCCATCTTTTATTTTAATTGTTTTGATTTTGATTTTCATTAACACAAGAATTCACACCTCCTCGTGGGATCGATCCCTACTCACGCAACTACATTATTGTTATCAATCTTGAGGATTGAGTGTGGTTAATTTGGGCGTACACGATAAACGCATACCATCAGACCGGGCTGCTTTCGGAAAGTCAAAAGTCATAAAGGTGCAAAAGGAACATTTTGGCTTTGGCAAATTCAAATTTTGAGTTTTCAAAAAGGTGTAAGAATTTTCTACTCGATTTTAGTGTTTTCATAGCAGAAAAAACTTATACGGCCTCATTGATGTCAGACCGGGCTCATTTCTGAAAATCAAAAGTCATAACGGTGTAAAAGAAACATTTGGGCTTTGGCAAATTCCAATTTTGAGTTTTCGAAAAGGCGTAAGAATTTTTTACTCGATTTTAGGGTTTTCCAAGCAGAAACAAATTATACGGCTTCTCTGATTTGAGACCGGGCTGATTTCTTAAAGTCAAAAGTCATAAAGATGTAAAAGGAACATTTTGTCTTTGGCAATTTCCAATTTTGACTTTTCAAATAGCCATAAGAATTTCTACCCGGTTTTAGGGTTTTTCCTAGCAGAAAAAAATTATACGGCCTCTCTGATGTCAAACCGGACTGATTTCTGAAAGTCAAAAGTCATAAAGGTCTAAAATGAATATTTTTGTCTTGGTAAATTCCAATTTTGAGTTTTCAAAAAGCCGTAAGAATTTCTCCTCGATTTTAGGGTTTTCCTAGCAGAATATAAATTACACGGCCTCTCTGATGTCAGACTGGGATAATTTCTGAAAATCAAAAGTCGTAAAGGTGTAAAAGGTACATTTTGACTTTGACAAATTCTAATTTTGAGTTTTACAAAAGGCGTAAGAATTTTCCCTCGGTTTTAAGGATTTCCTAGCAGAAAAAATTTATACGGCCTCTTTGATGTCAGACCGGGCTGATATCTGAAAGTCAAAAGTCATAAAGGTGTAAAAGGAACATTTGGGCTTTGGGAAATTCAAATTTTGGGTTTTCGAAAAGGCATGAGAATATTTTACTCGTTTTAGGTTTTCCTATCAGAAAAAAATTATGCGGCCTCTCTCATGTCAGACCGGGATGATTTCTAAAAGTCAAAAGTCATAAAGTTGTAAATGGAACATTTTGGCTTTGTAAAATTCCAATTTTGAGTTTCAAAAAGGCGTAAGAATATTTTCCTCGATTTTAGGGTTTTTCCTAGCAGGAAAAAAATTATACGGCATCTTTGATGTCAGACCGAGCTGATTTCTGAAAGTCAAAAGTCATAAAGGTGTAAAAGGAACATTTTGACTTTGGCAAATTCCAATTTTGACTTTTCAAATTGCCATAAGAATTTTTACTCGGTTTTAGAGTTTTCCTAGCAGAAAAAAATATACGGCCTCTCTGATGTCCAACCGGGCTTATTTCTGAAAGTCAAAAGTCATAAAGGTGTAAAATGATTTTGGCAAATCCAATTTTGAGTTTTCAAGAAGACGTAAGAATTTTTTCCACGATTTTGGGGTTTTCCTAGCAGAAAAAAATTATATGGCCTCTCTGATGTTAGATCGGGCTGATTTCTGAAAGTCAAAAGTCATAAAGGTGTAAAAGGAACATTTTGGCTTTGGGAAATTTTCAAAAAAGCATAAGAATTTTTTACTCGATTTTAGGTTTTCCTATCAGAAAAAAATTATACGTCCTCTCTGATGTCATACCGGGCTGATTTCTGAAAGTCAAAAGTCATAAAGTTGTAAATTGAACATTTTGGTTTTCGCAAATTCCAATTTTAGGATTTTGTGAGAGTCAAAAGTCATAAAGGTGTAAAAGGAACATTTTGACTTTGGCAAATTCCAATTTTGACTTTCAAATAGCCATAAGAATTTTACTCGGTTTTAGGGTTTTCTAGTAGAATAAAATTATACGTGATGTCAAACCGGACTGATTTCTGAAAGTCAAAAGTCATAAATGTGAAAAAGGAACATTTTGGTTTTGGCAAATTCCAATTTTGAGTTTTCAAAAAGGCGTAAGAATATTTTCCTCGGTTTATGGTTTTCATAGCAAAAAAAAAATTATATGGCCTCTCTGATGTCGGACCGGGTTGATTTCATAAAATCAAAAGTCATAAAGGTGTAAAAATAACATTTTGACTTTGGCAAATTCCAATTTTGACTTTTCAAATAGCCTGAAGAATTTTACTCGGTTTTATGGTTTTCCTAGCAGAATAAAATTATACAGCCTCTCTGATGTCAAACCGGGCTGCTATCTGAAAGTCAAAAGTCATAAATGTGTAAAAGGAACATTTTGTTTTTCCAAATTTCAATTTTGAGTTTTCAAAAAGGCGTAAGAATTTTTTCCTCGGTTTTAGAGTTTTCCTAGTAGAAACAAAACTATACGGCCTCTCTGATGTCAGACTGGGCTGCTTTCGGAAAGTCAAAACTCATAAAGGTGTAAAAAGGAGCATTTTGGCTTTGGAAAATTCAAATTTTGAGTTTTCAAAAAGGCGTAAGAATTTTCTACTCGATTTTAGTGTTTTCCTAGCAGAAAAAAATTATACGGCCTCACTGATGTCAGACCGGCTGATTTCTGAAAATCAAAAGTCATAAAGGTGTAAAAGAAACATTTTGGCTTTGGCAAATTCCAATTTTGAGTTTTCAAAAATGTGTAAGAATTTTTTACTCGGTTTTAGGGTTTCTTAGCAGAGAAAAATATACAGCCTCTCTGATGTCAGACCGGACTGATATCTGAAAGTCAAAAGTTATAAAGGTGTAAAAGAAATATTTTGACTTTGGCAAATTCCAATTTTGACTTTTCAAATAGCCATAAGAATTTCTACTCGATTTTAGGGTTTTCTTAGCAGGAAAAAATTATATGGCCTCTCTGATGTCCAACCGGTCTGATTTCTGAAAGTCAAAAGTCATAAAAGTGTAAAATTATTTTGGCAAATTCCAATTTTGAGTTTTCAAAAAGACGTAAGAATTTTTTCCTCGATTTTAGGGTTTTCCTAGCAGAAAAAAAAAATAAACGGCCTCTCTGATGTCAGACCGGGCTGATTTCTTAAAGTCAAAAGTCATAAAGGTGTAAAATGAACATTTTGGCTTTGGGAAATTCCAATTTTGAATTTTCAAAAAGGCATAAGAATTTTTTACCCGGTTTAGGTTTTCCTTCCAGAAAAAACTTATACATAATGTCAGACCGGGCTGATTTCTGAAAGTCAAAAGCCATAAAGGTGTAAAAGGAACATTTTGACTTCGAAAAATTCCAATTTTGACTTTTCAAATTGCCATAAGAATTTGTACTCGATTTTAGGGTTTTCCTAGCAGAAAAAAATTATATGGCCTCTCTGATGTCCAATCGGGCTGATTTCTGAAAGTCAAAAGTCATAAAGGTGTAAAATGGCAAATTCCAATTTTGAGTTTTCAAAAAGACGTAAGATTTTTTTCCTCGGTTATAGGGTTTTCCTAGCAGAAAAAAATTTTTACGGCCTCTTTGATGTCAGATCGGACTGATTTTTTAAAGTCAAAAGTCATAAAGGTGTAAGAGGAACATTTTGGCTTTGGGAAATTCCAATTTTGAATTTTCAAAAGGCATAAGAATGTTTTACTCGGTTTAGGTTTTCCTTCCAGAATAAAATTATACGTGATGTCAGACCGGGCTGATTTCTGAAAGTCAAAAGCCATAAAGGTGTAAAAGGAACATTTGACTTTGGAAAATTCTAATTTTGACTTTTCAAATTGCCATAAGAATTTGTACTCGATTTAAGGGTTTTCCTAGCAGAAAAAAATTATATGGTCTCTCTGATGTCCAACCGGGCTGATTTATGAAAGTCAAAAGTCATAAAGGTGTAAAATGGTAAATTCCAATTTTGAGTTTTCAAAAAGTCATAAGAATTTTTTCCTCGGTTATAGGGTTTTCCTAGCATAAAAAAATTATACGGCCTCAACTAGCGATCGATCACGAGGCATCACTGCCTTTGGTACCCAAAATCCTTCATTCCGTGATCGATCCTTGCAGATCGATCGCAGAGCTCCCCGATCGATAGCGCAAACTCGCGATCGATCGCGGAAACTTTCTGCTCCGAGGTTTGCTTACTCACGATCGATCGCGAAAATGCGCCGATCGATCGTCGAGGTTTGTAGGTGCGAAAAACGCCATTTCCACACACTACCTCCCTTCCAACCTACATTTTTGCCATACACCTACATTCCTTCAACACCAAAACACCATAAACTTCACAACACACATTAATAACCATTTGAACTTCAAAGCCGACAAAAAAAAAATCAACAAAGTTCAAAACAAGTTATTTTCCCCAATTTCCCAAACTCAAAACTCATCCTTACAAAACCTTGGGTCTGTGTCTATATTGAACTCTAAACAGAGGGTAGCATTTGATCATTAGCATGTGTTGATGATCCAAATGTTGGCGCTTTCTTTATTGATGGTCCGGGGGGATCCGGCAAGACTTTCCTTTATAGAGCGTTGCTTGCAGTGGTTCGATCAACTCGCGGACTTGCTCTAGCAGTTGCCTCATCTGGCGTCCCAGCATCGCTGCTTCCCTGTGGGCGAACCGCTCATTCAAGATTTAAACTTCCAGCTGTGATTGATCAATCGATGACATGTGCTATAAAAAAACAGAGTGTCCATGCACAACTTATTTTATCTGCCAAATTAATTATTTGGGATGAGGCTTCTATGGCCAATCGAAGATGTGTTGAAGCACTAGATTTGTTCTTGCGGGACTTAACAGAGAAACCCATATTATTCGCGGGCAAAACTGTTGTTCTTGGTGGTGATTTTTGACAGACCACCCCGATTGTTGTTGGGGGCTCTCGAGAAGATGCAATAGATTCTTGTCTAGTTAATTCACGATTATGGCCTTCCATTCAAAAATTCCATCTAACTAAAAACATGCGCACAAGGGAGGATCCTTTTTTCATTGAACTTTTATTACGTATAGGAGATGGGATAGAGCCAACTGTTTCCGGTGACATCACATTACCAAAGAATATGTGCATGCCTTACGTTGATTGTGAAGACCCTCTTGATCATCCCGTTGGAGAAATATTTCCTTCGTTCGACGACTATTACACAGATCCTTTTTCAATCATCAATAGAGCAATTTTGACCCCAAAAAATGATTGTATGGACAGCATAAACAATGCTCTTGTTGATAGGTTTCCTGGAGAGCTTGTTGAATATGTAAGCAACGACATAACAAAAAATTTGCATCCACAAAGCCAATACCAAGATTTCCTGAATGGTGTTTCGACAACAGGCTTACCTCCACATATTCTACGTCTAAAAAGAAATATCCCTATCATGCTTCTGTGAAATATCAATCCATCTGAGGGTTGTGCAATGGCACACGATTGATTTGTCGTGATTTGGGGAAAAAAGTTATTGGTGCGGTCATTGCATCTGGTGAATACATCGGAAAATATGTTTTCATCCCAAGAATACCACTAGAACCTTCAGATAATATAAAGTGCCCTATCCCTTTTAAAAGACATCAATTTCCCATACGTCTTTGTTTTGCAATGAGTATTAATAAAGCACAGGGCCAAACCCTTGATAGAGTTGGAATATATTTGCCACAACCTATTTTCTCCCATGCCCAGCTATATGTTGCACTTTCTAGGGTCAGAAAGGCTGACACTGTAAAAGTCTTAATCAAACCACCAACCCCGATATATTCTGTTCATAACCAAATAAAAAATGTCGTTTATATGGAGATCCTAAATGCTGCCAAGTAAAAAAACAATTATTTTGCATCAACACTACACTTGTTCCTTGTTCCTTATGTGTTTTGGTGTTTCATCGATGCTTTTGCGTGTGTGCGTATTTCAAATTCACGATTTTGAGCTTCCTTTGGATTTATTATATGTAGCACGAAAACCTGACGGCAATAACTTTTGACTACCGTGCGTACAAACATGTCATTTAGTTAAAATTGATTTTTGGCTTTTCTATTACATCTATTTCCCTCACTTCAAACAAAAGAAGGTCAGTCCAAAATGGAAGAAAAACGGATGCCCCTTCATGCAATCACTGAGAAACCAAGAAATGGTCAGCCAAAGTCCTTGTGGTGAGCAAACTCACCGAAAAGACAACGATTCATTCTCCGATTTAATACCAAAGATTATACTCGGAGACGAAACGGTTAGAACGTAAAAAACTCCAAATAAATATGTGTTTTTTTGTTTTTCATGCAAAAAATATTATTCAAATTATTGCTTCTTTTAATTTCAAATCAGGGGAACATCATTGAAGTAATCATTTATAAGAATCACATAGAGTTATATAGGAACAAGCTTGAGGAATCAAAGACGTATAAGATCTCAAATGATAAGGTTTCTAAGGTAAACGAGATGTATAAAAAGTATCTGATTAGTAGTCCATACCAATGGACTATTAATTCACATACATCCGTCATGCGTGTCTATGATGACGTTATTCACTCCACTTCCTTTCGACCAAACTTTTTGGAATATGACAAGTTTGTTGAATTTCGTAACTGCAAAAAGCCCATATTTGAGTGGTTAATGTGTTGTTATCAATTTGTACCATAACTATAATAAACTTGCCTTGTTTTGCTTTATCGTTTTATATTAGGCACTGTCTGTGTGATCATTAAGAGAAAAAACCCAGGAAGATTTCCGTACATGGCAAGCAAGAGGTTCTTCATGAATATGCTGTTGTTGACAAACAGTGAGCCACTTTTCTCATATTCCTCGACGGGTAATTTGCCAAAGTACTTCATACTCATTTTTCCCCTTTAACTACCAGTCTACAACCCTTTGTCGTTACTTTTTGGAGTAATATTGTGTCCGATGCGACATATGCTATCCTAGATGCATACCATAGGCGCCCATTTTTGCTCTTCTAAATTTCACTGTGAAGGGCTACTATGGTTCGTCTCTAACATCTCTTTTGTACAAAATTATAATCGCTATTGCATACATTTGTCTCATTCATCTTATGTTGTTTATAGGTTTATCTCTTAGCTCCACATCTTCTTCAATTGTGTTGAGCAATATGGCCAACGAGACATTCATAAGCATGGTCAGACTTTTCACCATGCATTTTCGTTGTGTAGATGCTTACAATATGCTTCATTTGCACTATCGTTTGTTTAATTATACAGGCGCGTGGAACAAAAATTACTCATTGACGACATGGTTCAAAAGGGTGGCTTTTTCGAGGAGAAGATTGGTCATACAGCAGGGGACACACCACCGATAAATACTATTTCAGAAGTTCTTCAATCAGATAAGGTTGCTTGACTTATTTGAATCTCTTGATTTTTTTTTTCCCCCGAAATAGTCCCAAGGATAATCAACTGTGTTCATTTTATTTCCACTCCTTCAGCTTGGCATGTTCAATGTTAAAGTAAAGGCAAGCGTTGGCAACGAAACGCAAAGCTTTGTTTATATGTGTTGCGAAGAATGTCGATATGGGATTAATGTTGATTATAATGATTTGTTCAATTGTAATACATGTCAAGCCAATAGAATTGCCAAGCGTAGGTAACAAATACACCCCACTTTACGTTCAGGCTTCTCACGAAGTTTGTATAATGCCTGCATTTGTACGGGTTACGGATTTCTTGCAGATTTAGATTCTGTTTAGCTGTTCCAAGATGAGACAGGGTCATTGGAACTCACGATATTTGGGAAAGATGGAGAAACAATTCTTGGGCTGTCTGAAAAGGAGTTCTATGCACAAACTATCAAGGTAACAACTGGCATACTTCACACCATAACTCCTCTTTCACGACATATATAACTTATAAATTGTTAAACATGCAATTTATCTTGGTTTAGGATGGTACACCTCCAATCCATTCCGTCAATTCCAAGCTAAAGGACCTTGTTATTTTCATGAAAATACGTTCAAGCCTTTTCAAAAGTCCTGTAGGGTCTTCCTACCTTAACATCATAAGCAAGAAATAATTAGGGCTAAACATGCATCACAGACAGCTTAGGGCTCCGGTTATTACGTGAGTTATTAGAATTACAGGCCAAAATAAAACTTCAAGCAAATTAATTACATTCTCAAATGAATGGCGATATAGAATTATACTACTCCTGGAGTAGAGACTATACCAAATCCTGAATCCTAATTCATAAGGCATCTCGAAGCTCACTTCTTCAACCCTGCCCATAGCCCTCCAAATCCAAATGTGTACCTACAGGAACAACCCATCGTGAGCATGTACATCATTACTCAACATCATAGGGTAATGGCATATAAATAAATACATGAAGTAAATGGGTAACGTATACTTCCTGGTTAATCGCATTAACCCTCTTTGGTTGTCCCTGTTTCATAGTCATGCATATAATCGTTAGTTCTCGGCATAAATGATTAAAATCATACTTCACATATATGATCAAATCAAACTATGTTAATTAGAAGTGGAACTGTCCCGGTCCTATTATGACAGCGGCACAATTGGCCCCCTCGCTCGACATAACACATAGTATGATACCCATCGCTACGCCTTGATAGCGGATGTATCTCTTTATTCAGCGGATGATACCCATCGCTACGCCTTGATAGCGGATGTACCCCATCGCTCAGCGGATGATACCCCTCGCTACACCTTGATAGCGGATGTACCCCATCGCTCAGTTATGTGAGCGGCAAGACCTTCCTCGCTTGCCCATAATAACCACCGGACATTCAACCATTCTTAATAACATAGTTTCATATTCATCATAAACATCATAGCATCTCATAGACATCATCATCTTGTAGACATCATTATCATATAAGCATTATCATCTTATAATCATCAACGTCTCATCATAATCGTTATAGTAACGTCATATCATCTTCTTTTATCATAACATCATCGTAAGCATTTTGTCATCTTTATTCATCATATAATCATCTTTATTCATCATAACATCATCGTAAGTGTCTTATCATCTTTATTCGTCATAAAATCATCTTCGTTTATCATAACATCATCTTAAACATCTTATCGTCTTTATTCATTATAAAATCATCTTCATCGTGAACTTACTTATCATAACATCATCTTAAACATCTTATCATCTTTATTCATTATAAAATCATCTTCATCGTGAACTTACTTATCATAACATCATCTTAAACATCTTATCCTCTTCATTCATTATAAAATCATCTTCATCGTGAACTTACTTATCATAACATCATCTTAAACATCTTATCCTCTTCATTCATTATACACATCATCATGGCATCGTAAATTCTTATGTAATCATAGTATGATCCTAATATAGGAGTATGGCCTCTTACCATATGGGCATCTTACCCTGTGGCATCTTACCACATAATCAAATCGGATGGCCTCTTACCATATGGGCATCTTACCCCGTGGCATCTTACCACATAATAAACATCGTATCACGTCATCATAAACATCATCATTATAAGCATCATCGTAAGCATCATCATCATAAACATCATCATCATAAATACTTATGAAATCAATACATAGTCATAGTTAGGAGTGTGTTACCGTCCGATGTCCGTACGCTTCTTACGTACCTTAATTCCGAAAGTGGAGAGATTGTAGAACTCTATCTCCTTGAAGTTGTGGGTACCTGGGATGGTTCTACACAACCATACAAATCGATATTAGAAGCTAAATATAGTCCAATATCCAAAAATCCCACAAAAATATCCAAAAAAAACAATTTTGGTGTCTCGCGATCGATCGCCATATAGCCCCGATCGATCGCGAGAGTACACTGCCTCGCCCAACAAAATTTTACAATTCGCGATCGATCGCCGAGTTTGCGCCGATCGATCGCGACATCGCCGATCGATCGCGCCAAACTCGCGATCGATCGCTGAAGGCTACTGCCTTCTCCCCTGTAGCTCGCGATCGATCGGTGGAAGGTGCCGATCGATCGCCGAGTCCTGTAGGTCCGATTTTCGGGCACTATTCATCCTTCTCCTTCCCCAACTCAAACAAACTCAAATATTAAAACACCAACCATACCAAATCACTACAAATCTTCAATAAACATCTTCATATAACCATAAATCATACCCCAACCATAAACAATATATACCCAAAACAAACCCACATAAAGCATTAAAAACTAACCCATTTCAACACCAAACATCATAAAACTTTTAGGAATGGTTCCATACCTCTTGTAGGCTCCAAATCCTAACAAAGATCACACAAATAAAGTTTTTGTGAAGCTTTCTTCTTCCTTCCTTGGTGATTTCGAAAATGGGAGATGGGTTAGGGTTGAGGAATGAATTGGGGATTTTAAAAGTGATTGGTAAAGTAAGTGGGTATAGAGGGAAAAGGGGGTTATAAGGTTAATATTAAAATTATACCCCAAGGTTAACATGATGTATAAAAACACCCCAACATGGTATTTTAAAAGCATTTACAAAAAATGCATTAAACTTCCACTAAATCATGCTTTCCTCATAATTAACCATCAACATAGTTAAATCATGTTAACACCTTATTTTCTAACATGCATAACATGCACCCTGAAATGCAACCCCCGGGTCACGCCTATCATGTGATTAAGCATTTCAACATGATAATTAATTTCAACACATAAATCAATTATCAACATAATTTATCATATTAACATCATTAATGCTCAAATTGCATATAATTAATTTCGGGGCATTACATTACTCCCCTACTTATAAGATTTCGTCCTCGAAATCGCATGCACTTACCCCAAAAGAAACTAAACATAAATCACATACCAGAGAATAGTTCCGGGTAGTGCTGTACCATATGCTGCTCCGTCTCCCACGTAGCCTCCTCGACACCCCGATGATCCCACTGAACTTTGACCATCGGTATAACTTGACTTCGTAATCTGCGATCCTCAGAATCCAGAATTCTGACCGGTCGTTCAACGTAGGATACATCTGAATCCAACTGCACTTCAGTAGGCTGTAAAAACATGCGACGGGTCTGGCTCATATTTCCGCAACATAGAAACGTGAAAAACATCATGAATCCCAGATAAATACGGCGGTAGAGCCAAACGGTAGGCCAAAGTACCAATACGCTGCAATATTCATATGGACCAACATACCTCGGGGATAACTTCCCCCGCATACCAAGATGAACTACACCCCTGAAGGGTGAGATTTTCAAGAAGACCCTGTCTCCTACTTGGAACTCCAGCGGTCGTCGCCGCTTATTGGCATAGGCCGCTCGCCTATCCTGGGCCGCTTTCATCTTTTGGCGTATCAACTTTATCTTGTCTTACATATCCTTAATCATATCCGGTCCTCCGACCGCTTTACTAGTCAAGTCCTCCCAATACAGCGGTGACCTACATCGTCGTTCGTAAAGAGCTTCAAAAGGAGTAATTTGAATGCTCGTCTGATAGCTGTTAATATAGGAGAACTCCATCATTGGCACTGAATCTTGCCACGGAGTATCAAACTCCTAAACACATGCCCTCGACATGTCCTCGAGCGTCTGAAGGGTACGCTCTGTCTGGCCGTCTGACTGAGGGTGATAAGCTGTACTCAGTATCACTTCTGTGCCAAAGCTGTCTGAAGACCCTCCCAGAAATGTGGAGTAACCTTGGGTCTCTGTCAGACACAATCGAGACTGGAACCCCATGCGACCTCATTACATCCCGCACATATAATTGGGTCGTCTTTAGGTACGCCAAAGTCATATAGTAGGGGATGAAGTGAGCTACCTTCGTTAGCCTATCCACGATTACCCAGATCGCATCAAATCCAGAGGCCGTTCTTTGTAAGTGGGTCACGAAGTCCATAATTATATGCCTCCACTTCCACTTAGGTACCTTCAAGCTCTTCAGCTCGCCACCAGGCCTCTGACTTTCTGCCTTTTTCCTGTTGGCCGATCAAACATCTTTTAACGAAAGCGATCACATCGTGCTTCATGCGTCTCCACCAGAACTGACCACTTAGGTCCTTATACATTTTCCTTCCTCCTGGGTGGATATTGAACCGACTACTATGAACCCGTTCCGATATTCCTTTAAGAAACTCCGGCGTATCTGGGACTACCCATCGGTTGCCCAGCCTCAAGGAATCATTTTCTGCCATTCTGAACTTTGGTGGCTGTCCTCGAAGTACTAAGAATGACCACCTCTGAACCTCATCATCTGACTTCTGGGCTTTCCTAATAGCCTCAAATAAGTCTGGCTCAGCCAACAAGGTCGACACTCGCACCGGCGACGTGTCCACATCAAAATCATAGCCCAAATGGCAACAAGAGGTCATCATAGCTGATAAATTCATGACATCCATCTTCTTTGTCGCATATTCATCTCAGCCTGTGTGAACAAAACTCCAGGCTCTTATGGTCCGTGTAGATGGTAAACGACGTACCATGCAAGTAATGCCTCCAAATCTTCAAGGCAAATATAACGGCTGCCAGCTCCAAATCATGGACTGGGTACCTATCCTCATGTGGTTGCAACCGCCTCGATGCATAAGCCACCACATGCTTATCTTGCATCAACACACAGTCCAAACCCTGCAGTGATGCATTAGTGTACAAGGTAACCCTCTTATTCTCAGAAGGAATCACCAACATAGGTGTCGTAATCAAACGACGTTTCAATTCTTGGAAGCTCTCCTCACAAGCTTCGGACCAATAGAACGACACTCCTTTCTGAGTCAGTTGTGCTAGGGGTCTGGCAATCCCTAAGGATCTGGAGTACTGTTCTCAAGTGCTTCACGTGTCCCTCTTCAGTTTGAGAGTAAATAAGCATATCGTCAATGAAAACTATGACGGACTGATCCAAACATGGTTGGGGCACTCTGTTCATCAGGCTCATAAAACAGCTAGGGCAATCGTCACCCCAAAGGGCGTGACTAAGAATCCGTAGTGCCCATATCTAGTCCTGAAAGTTGTCTTCTGTACATCATCCTCTCGAACTCGAATCTGGTGATACCCCGATCTCAGATCGGTCTTACTGTAGGGCCTCGTACTCTGCAGCTGATCAAACAAATCATTAATCCTCAGAAACGGATACTTAATATTCACTATGGCTTTGTTAAGTTGTCTGAAATCGACGCGCAGCCGCAGCGAACCATCTTCCTCTTATCAAACAAAACTGGCGCACCCTAGGGCGATACGCTAGGGCGTATATAGCCCTTATCAAGGAGCTCTTGCCACTGAACCTTTAACTCCCTTAGTTCCGCTGGTGTCATCCTATACGGGGCACGAGAAATGGTAGACGTCCCTGGTAGCAACTTAATCCCAAACTCGACCTCTCTCGTCGGTGGGGATCCGGGAATTCTCTTCCGGAAATACATCAGGAACACTGCCACTACGGGCACATCTTCAACCTTTAACTCTTCCCCTTTTGAGAAATATCAACCGTATAGATGAGATATCCTTTGTGGTCTCATTCTAATAACTGTGCCATCTTTTCATTGGACTCCCATAACAGACTTGACTCGGATAGTCCTTGCCTGCAGTCCACAACTGCCTGATACTTGTTCAGCACATCGATGTCCATAATGCATCCGAAGTCTGACATTCCCAGATCAATCAAGTCTGTCCTCAGCTCGTTACCCTCAAAAATAAATGAGGCTGTCATAAATCACCTGATCAGTTATTAAACTTCTTCCAGCGGGTGTCGAGACTACAAGAGGCATGGGCGACGGAGAAGTGCACATGAAATCGCATCATCTACTTCAGCAATTGCTGCTAGGCTGCAATACAAGGGTTAACAACAATACCCAAAAGCAGTTCATATAATACATCGTTAGGGAAACAAAACATGTTAGTACGACATCCTATACTTCATATGCAACATATGCATAAAACATGTTTAAAAGTAAGCACCTAGCCAACTTATTGCTAAGGCTACCATTCGCTCATTCCCGGGTTATCTAACCACTGCTCTGATACCACTAATGTAGGGTCTTCCTACCTTAACATCATAAGCAAGAAATAATTAGGGCTAAACATGCATCACAGACAGCTTAGGGCTCCGGTTATTACGTGAGTTATTAGAATTACAGGCCAAAATAAAACTTCAAGCAAATTAATTACATTCTCAAATGAATGGCGCTATAGAATTATACTACTCCTGGAGTAGAGACTATACCAAATCCTGAATCCTAATTCATAAGGCATCTCGAAGCTCACTTCTTCAACCCTGCCCATAGCCCTCCAAATCCAAATGTGTACCTACAGGAACAACCCATCGTGAGCATGTACATCATTACTCAACATCATAGGGTAATGGCATATAAATAAATACATGAAGTAAATGGGTAACGTATACTTCCTGGTTAATCGCATTAACCCTCTTTGGTTGTCCCTGTTTCATAGTCATGCATATAATCGTTAGTTCTCGGCATAAATGATTAAAATCATACTTCACATATATGATCAAATCAAACTATGTTAATTAGAAGTGGAACTGTCCCGGTCCTATTATGACAGCGGCACAATTGGCCCCCTCGCTCGACATAACACATAGTATGATACCCATCGCTACGCCTTGATAGCGGATGTATCTCTTTATTCAGCGGATGATACCCATCGCTACGCCTTGATAGCGGATGTACCACATCGCTCAGCGGATGATACCCCTCGCTACACCTTGATAGCGGATGTACCCCATCGCTCAGTTATGTGAGCGGCAAGACCTTCCTCGCTTGCCCATAATAACCACCGGACATTCAACCATTCTTAATAACATAGTTTCATATTCATCATAAACATCATAGCATCTCATAGACATCATCATCTTGTAAACATCATTATCATATAAGCATTATCATCTTATAGTCATCAACGTCTCATCATAATCGTTATAGTAACGTCATATCATCTTCTTTTATCATAACATCATCGTAAGCATTTTGTCATCTTTATTCATCATATAATCATCTTTATTCATCATAACATCATCGTAAGTGTCTTATCATCTTTATTCGTCATAAAATCATCTTCGTTTATCATAACATCATCTTAAACATCTTATCGTCTTTATTCATTATAAAATCATCTTCATCGTGAACTTACTTATCATAACATCATCTTAAACATCTTATCATCTTTATTCATTATAAAATCATCTTCATCGTGAACTTACTTATCATAACATCATCTTAAACATCTTATCCTCTTCATTCATTATAAAATCATCTTCATCGTGAACTTACTTATCATAACATCATCTTAAACATCTTATCCTCTTCATTCATTATACACATCATCATGGCATCGTAAATTCTTATGTAATCATAGTATGATCCTAATATAGGAGTATGGCCTCTTACCATATGTGCATCTTACCATGTGGCATCTTACCACATAATCAAATCGGATGGCCTCTTACCATATGTGCATCTTACCCCGTGGCATCTTACCACATAATAAACATCGTATCACGTCATCATAAACATCATCATTATAAGCATCATCGTAAGCATCATCATCATAAACATCATCATCATAAATACTTATGAAATCAATACATAGTCATAGTTAGGAGTGTGTTACCGTCCGATGTCCGTACGCTTCTTACGTACCTTAATTCCGAAAGTGGAGAGATTGTAGAACTCTATCTCCTTGAAGTTGTGGGTACCTGGGATGGTTCTACACAACCATACAAATCGATATTAGAAGCTAAATATAGTCCAATATCTAAAAATCCCACAAAAATATCCAAAAACAACAATTTTGGTGTCTCGCGATCGATCGCCATAGAGCCCCGATCGATCGCGAGACTACACTGCCTCGCCCAACAAAATTTTACAATTCGCGATCGATCGCCGAGTTTGCGTCGATCGATCGCGACATCGCCGATCGATCGCGCCAAACTCGCGATCGATCGCTGAAGGCTACTGCCTTCTCCCCTGTAGCTCGCGATCGATCGGTGGAAGGTGCCGATCGATCGCCGAGTCCTGTAGGTCCGATTTTCGGGCACTATTCATCCTTCTCCTTCCCCAACTCAAACAAACTCAAATATTAAAACACCAACCATACCAAATCACTACAAATCTTCAATAAACATCTTCATATAACCATAAATCATACCCCAACCATAAACAATATATACCCAAAACAAACCCACATAAAGCATTAAAAACTAACCCATTTCAACACCAAACATCATAAAACTTTTAGGAATGGTTACATACCTCTTGTAGGCTCCAAATCCTAACAAAGATCACACAAATAAAGTTTTTGTGAAGCTTTCTTCTTCCTTCCTTGGTGATTTCGAAAATGGGAGATGGGTTAGGGTTGAGGAATGAATTGGGGATTTTAAAAGTGATTGGTAAAGTAAGTGGGTATAGAGGGAAAAGGGGGTTATAAGGTTAATATTAAAATTATACCCCAAGGTTAACATGATGTATAAAAACACCCCAACATGGTATTTTAAAAGCATTTACAAAAAAATGCATTAAACTTCCACTAAATCATGCTTTCCTCATAATTAACCATCAACATAGTTAAATCATGTTAACACCTTATTTTCTAACATGCATAACATGCACCCTGAAATGCAACCGCCGGGTCACGCCTATCATGTGATTAAGCATTTCAACATGATAATTAATTTCAACACATAAATCAATTATCAACATAATTTATCATATTAACATCATTAATGCTCAAATTGCATATAATTAATTTCGGGGCATTACAAGTCCAAATGGGAAGGAAACGACATTATATAGTTTGTTAGTTATGGAATTTGCTGAAAACTTGTCTGGTACGGATCCCTCTCTAACACTAACCCCAACAAAACATATATCTCTCTCTTCCGTAAGCACCCAAAAAATTAAAGGTACTTCTCTATAAACAAAGTGATTGGACCATTATGATAATCCCTTATTATGCAACCGCAACAACATCACATGAGATTTACCAGGTGTGGGTTGCTCAACTAAAAAAAACCGGACTTTGGTTCCTCAGTCATTTCATCGGATAAGGATACTGTTCCATTTAATTCAGAGAGCTCGATGGAAACATGTGGAGAAGGTAAAGCATTCATTGTCCATCTCCCACATGAACTTTTGCACCAATTTATCTGCTACATGTGGTATGCTAAACTATGTTTCAATATAATATATAGAAGATCTTTGAAAAAAAACCAAATCAGGAAAAAAGACGATATGCTGGACAAGGCAGGCAAGTTATTCTACTGATGGATAACTATTATATTTTTACCAATGGGCCTTATATGTTACAATACCAAAGACGAAATATAAATCAAATAGTCATTACATACAGATACGGCTTGAGGATGCGATTTTTCTAACGATGGTGAGATTAGTATTTCAGGTCATTAATTTTTTTGAATCATTCAAAAGCAAATAAAAATTGCCATATCCTATTCAATGATTTGTTAGTATTAATATGTGAACAGATTTCATCCAAACAAACAAACTGCGACGCTTGTCCAACAAAAAGATTCCTGCAAAAGAAATGCCTGACAAACATCATCGGCCCAGAAATGATGATCCTGACTTGAAAACAAGTATGTTATTAAGAAATACTCTTTCTTACTATAGTTAATATCACTCAACATGTCTAGAAAAAAGGCCTAAGTTTGCTCAATCTTTTATTATATGTCTAAATTGTGCAGCTTACGACCAAGTGCAAAAAAACTTAGTCGAGAATTTGGAAAAAAATATTCCCATCAAAGTACTCACAACGTTACTTTTGATTAAACCATAAATTCTCACTTGACCTCGTTATTTTTTTCGTAATCAAACTGCCATGGTCAATAAGATATCATTGTTTATGTAACCGAAAAAATATGTTGTGTAGTGGACAAGCCAAAGAAAAAGCGCATTAAGAAAAGATCTTTGCAACAAGTTTTGCTCGATGACATCTCTGGAGATGAGATTAATGCTGGTATAAAGACTGGACAAAAAGAAGGTACCACATAAGGTTGGCACTTTAAAGCTAACAACATCTATTTGTAGTTTTTGCTTATATTCATAAAGACTGAACATTGTATGTATGTTTCTATTTTGTAGATGATTTTGCGTCGATAAAAGACATAAAGATGTCCACAAGAGGGAGAATGATCAAGCTAAATGTTTGACTCGATCCCCTGCTGTATTGTACGGGCCATATTTTGCATTTTGAAGTGCCCGGTTATTTTTTGTAACCTATTACATATCTATTGTGTATGCTTGGAATCAAGACGTTTGCTTATATGTGTGGTCTTTTGTGTTAAACAAGTACAAAAACATCTTTTTTATTTATGTAATCTAATCATTAGTATGTTCTTAGAGATTCTTTTACCCGAAAGATAATTGTCCTTGCTTAGTTTCCTATCCATTTGTACTTTTAAGTATTCCATTACTTTCTTGTGCATTTGCACTTTTGAGTATTAGTTTTTCTTACTGATCCATAGTACATATGTATGCTTGCTATGCGGAGTCAAAATGAATATTTCCTATTCGGTAAGTCCTCTTTTTTCCTCCCATTTTTCACAACATCTTGTGTGTACATTAATAATCCTTGTTTAAGGATTTTTTCCTGATGTTTGCCTTTGTGACAATATCTTGTTAGATGGAATATTTACCGTCAAAACTTGCAGTAAGAGACTATGGATACTGCATTATCCCAGTGTAAGCTTTTATTTTCCCTGTCTCATTTCCCAGGTTTTACTGAGCTCCCCATTATTGTGCACTGAGTATTGATCCAATTTAGTGTAGGTTTTACTGAGCTCTCACCCAATTTAACCTCAATTTATTGCTGGTCAACTGTAAATCACGAAAGACAATTTACACGAAAGACAAGATTGGATAACTACATTAACTAGAGAGAATGTCAACACATGGCAAAATATGATTAATTTGTTGATACTTTGAATAAGATTGCTCTTAACTTTCATAAAATACGTGGGTCCTGTCAATTTGCCTTTGATTTGTCCCCCTCTTCGGTACACATATACTGAAGCTGATAATTTACGTGATGATGTTCCTGAAATATTTGATAATAGGTAAGTTTATTTATTTTCCATCTACATGTCCGAAAAGAGATTAAACTCAATGTAAATGAAGAATTTTTTTTTCTCTTGCTACTTTGATGGGTAATTTTTGGGGTTTGGGGAACAAAATAAAAGGTTTAAGCTGAATGGAAAATCTCATGGGTTTGCATATTTAAAGTGTGTTGTTAATAACTTTGTGGGGGTTGTTGTAGTTCAATTAGGTTACTCGGTTTCGGTTAATTTTTGTCTTTTTAATTCATAAATTGAATGTTGTTCCAACTGATTTGGTTCAAATTATTAATTTGCTACTGTGCATTCATAAATTGCCACATTTGTTTGCCATGTTGATACTATTTTTTCATGCTTAGAATAGGATGGGCCCTTGATGCTGAATACGTGTTTTTTGGTCTGTATAAGAGACTTATGGTACAAGCTTGATCATTGACACAACCATAGTGGACATGCAAAAAAGATGAAGGGTCCTGCTGATTTTTCCTATCTGGTCTTTGTCAAATACGACATGTTTACATATTATTTTATGGTTGAATAATCTCGTATGGTTGTGATATGGAAGCAAAAAATCTTAATCATTTTTCATAGAAGTTATTTTTACAAATGCATACGACATTATTTAAATTTGTGTTTTGTGGTGGAGTGTATCCAGTTCGTTGTAATCTTTTGGTTCAATTGTTGCATGAGTCTGCAAACTGCTTGTGAGTTTTTTTTTTTTTTTTTTGCTCTCTTTGCTAGGCTTTACATCTATTTTAAATCTGAGCTTTTTACAGGGTGGTGGATATCGGTATTTCCCAGCCCCGTTAAGTGGATTTTCTATCACATAGATAATGATGATTCCCTATTTTTAGCAAGTTAGCTACATATTGTCCAACATATAATCGTTTACAGCAACTATCTAATGGCTTCTACTGATGAATTCTAAATCTAAAAATTAATTGAAACTGGGAAAAACATCACCAATATTTTGGTATCTTGCACCGCGCAAAGCGCGGTGCCGAAGAAACTAGTATATATATATATATGATGCGCAAAGAGTCTTGTACACGAGGATGAAATGTAATCTAATTCTGTACTTGGAAAAAGTCTTGTGCAAGAAAATGAAATGAAGGCTTCCCGCGCCTTGGATACTACACTATGTGTGCAATTTTTAGTTTATGTTTAAATTTGTGGAGATTTGTTTAATGTATTTTATTGTAGCATATTTACTAGGAAGTGGTGAAATTTAAATTTGGTGTTGTTGGATATGATTGTGTTTAATAGTGTGGATGTTCATAACTTTTCCCTTCGACACTCGTGAAGATAAAACACATCAGTTAGATCAACTTATATATAAAATATGATCAACTTATATATAAAATATGATTTTCCAAGTTGTTTCCAGAATTCAGTTTCCAAGTTATTTCCAGAACTCAGTTTCCAAGTTATTTCCAGAACTCAATGTTTATTTCATCTAAGTCTAAGACTCTACAAGGATTGTCTAGGTGAATTATATGGGGACAATGATGTGCTACAGTTATAAACTAGTTTTAGTGGACTATATATATTGAATTCAATAAATTAAGGATTTTAACCCATCTTAAATTCATATTTTTTAAAATAGTATTATATATTTCTAAAAAGGGTATTTTAGGATTTTAAAATTATGAAGATCATTTTTAAAACTATTTAATAAATAAGGCTATTTTTAAAAAATATGGATGTAAGATGGGTTAGAATCCTTAATTTCTCATTTTCTAAACTAACTATTGTAAACAAACAAATATCGGCACACATATATTAAATGTATTTAGCAATATATATGATAATGACATTAGAAATTCAGCATATAAACAAATATCGGCACACATATATTAAATGTATTTAGCAATATATATGATAATGACATTAGAAATTCAGCATAAAAAATATAAATACTCAACATTATTCTACAATCATTCGTCATCACCTATGTCAACAAATATATCTTAAAAAATAGTAAAGAGAAATAAATAGTGAAGAAATAAATATCATTTACAACAAAGCAAGTTTCTATGTTGTGGAGCAATAATTGTCCTTATTTGGAGACATGGCACTTGAGCATTGTAAGGCTTAAAAGATTTGAGTTATATTATTATCATCAACTATAACTTTTAGTAAAGTGACAAGCGTTTGAGATAACAATTGATATCAGAGTCAAGGTCAAGGTTCGATTATCATGAGTTGCAAGGTAATGCAATCAAAACGTAGCGCTTGATTTGAGTTGCAGTGGTACCATCAGCTATCAATAAGCGCTTGACAAGACATTCTATAAGTTACAAAGTCGTAGTAAATTATGTTATTAACAAAGTCTAATATATATTTTTATATTTCTAAAGCCGGTTTGGTTTGGATTATTTTCATCTAAACTTTAAACCAAACTATTTTTTTGGATTTGGTTAATTTTAAAAATCAATCCAAACCAATGTTTGGATTGGCCTTTCGATTTTATTTGGTTTGATTGAGTTTCACCATAGTGTTACTCGCTAGTTTTTTTAAAATGAGAGAACAAGCTGATAACTGAACATGCTTTAGCAGACAGAAAAATAAAGCATATCAGACATACAGAAGCCCTTCTCCATTGGAATATGAGAGACGTACTTCACATATATACTAACTATTCCTTTTGGGAAAGGAACAGATTGACTATTTTAGATAGGACGGGAGGAATTGGAAAATAAATAGAAATCGCAAGTAAACAGGTGATGATGCATGCATGATGTAGTACGTTATTAAATAAATCATCATATGTCTCCGTTTCTCTTGCACTCCAAAGGAATCGTGGGGTATCTGGCCCGATCATTACAGTAGTTATAAATCGTGTGCTTATCACGAACCCAGCGGAGGCGTCGCCATTGGTAGGAATCGAGGTCTTGGAATTCTCTTTGGTCCCACCAGCGCTTGCCCTGCGTATCGCAAAATTTGGCCTGCACAGAGGCCTCACACCCATCGACATGGAAGCCCTTGTACGAAGCAACAAATGGTGCCTTGGACCAGTCAGTTTTCTCGAGTCCGCCCCTTGTTGCCCAGTCATCTGCGTTCCACAAGCTTGAGTACAATTTCATGGGCTGGTTGAATGGAAACTTCACTCCTAAATCTTTGCTGTTCTTGAACACCCTGATTGGAACATCGTCCACCAGGAATCTGCATCAACAGTTTGGAAAACCTTTTCAATAATATAAAGTTATTTTAGTAAATGCACACAATAATACACACACGTTAGGTGTATGGGTATGTTTACCATTGTTTATTCAAAATACTTTTATGTTGTTTTTACTTAAAGTTGGAAAAAGTTGTTTTTAAACAGAAGGATTAAGTGTTTGCTATTAACATAAAAAAATAGTTTAATGAACTTCAAATTATTATAAATTGTCATCACACAAATAAAAGCGTTGAAACGAATCACATGACATTTTCTATGCTTTTACCTACTTATTTTAGAGAAGCAATAAAATAAAATACTCACAATCTATTTTTTTTTTTCTGAAAAACATATAAGCAGTTTTGAAAATCAATCGAAAACACCCGCTAATTATTCTAGTGCCTACAGTGTTTTTAGTACCAAAATTTAACTTATTATATTCCTACTACAGATAATGAATATTTTGTTGGAATTTGACCCTCCAAATTCACCCCCACCCTCCGGATCTGCATATTTTACGGAAAAGGAAGCAAAAGGATAAATAATGACACAAGGATTTACCGTTGAAAACTTTCAAATCAGGAGAAAAACCACAGGACCAGAGAAGAAAATACAATATATGGAAAATTATTACAACCACACAATTTTTCTTCTCACCTCAAACACACCCGCAAAGCTTTCACACTAGCCACACTGTATAATTCACACATCTCCCTTTACAAGAGAGACACCTAATAAAAATATTTTCTGATGTGGAAGCTCAGTCACAGCTGCAACCACAGAGCATACTAAGAATTTTACTAGATTCTAAAACAAGAAAGGATTTATATAAAGCCAAAATTTGCTAAACAAGCTATTGATTAGTGCACTTAAATCAAAGATCTCAAGCTTATATACTAAAAAATATTTGGCCCTGGGTGACGTGAGATGAGAAAAAAGCCCAAACCAACATATTTTATAATAATAAAAAAACTTTCAATCTTTAATTTTTTTACTTTTTTTAATTACTTCATTTATCTATAAAAGCTAAATCGAATACGATCAAATTAAATTGAACCATCAATGTCAAAATCAAAATCGTGATTGCAAGAGAAATATATGTATAAAAAAAAAAAGCCCCTGCGGTGGAAAAAGTAGATTACTTACACAATCTGGTAGAGATTCCATAAGATAGAGTATGTGTGGTACTTTTGGGTAGGATCAAACCAAAGAAATATTCTTTGTTCTTTGTCTCCCTTACCCCCTGTGTATACATTGGTCTGTAAGATGTATGGTTGGCCAGTTCTGTTCCCCAAGAACTCGAAGTCTATTTCATCATGCTCGGAGTTTTGAGAAGATAGCTGCCCAGCACAAATAGGAGAAAAAACATAAATTGACAGATCAATCAAAAGCATCCATGAATCAGATATGAGAAAAATAATATAAAATGTATACATTCCTAGCAAATAAGAGTGCCACAAATGGAGATAAAAGGGCCTGGAAATGGTTTCTTGACAGGACAGTTCGAATTTCAAAACGAGGTATAGTAATTCCAGAAATATGGCATTGAGTATACAGGAACTTAAAAAACTTGAGCGGTCTTTAGTGCTGTTTTGAGGATCAGTTTCAGGTTAAAGTGACTTACGTAAAAGGCGGTGACTGTACCAGCAGAATCCCCAGGAACCATCTTAATGTGCATACTAAAGTGCCCAAAAAGGTAAGAACCCTTTGACTGGAATCCCGTGCCTATACCAAAAAATCAGGAAAAATCATTTTCAAATGAAAGGATACCGTTGGCAGAGGTGAGGTTAATTAACACACCCGTGTACTTGTCAAGATAGAGCTGAATCTCCGAACCACCATTAAAGTACTTGATGTGATCAAAAGCCCATGTGGGCACGTAGTTCCTGCCAAAGGGCACCTCCACTGGTATCCTCGGTGCTTTCCCACCTGCTACTGACATCAACATCAACAAACCATATGGCATACAACACAAGTGATGGAAGGCCATCTTCTGCAATTCGGATCAAACGTGATCAATTTAAATCAATGCGAAGAAGAGAATAAACCTCTTCGATCTGATAAAATGAAGGAGATGCAAATAAGCAGAGATTTGTAGAGGCTGAGGAGTAGACGTCTATATATAGACAGGGCTCGATACTTACGCTCGGTTATCTAAGACTCCGGTTTTTTTCTCTATTAGTGCAATTTTAAATGCCCATTATCAATTTATGACCGATGCAACAAAAAGTTATGCCCCCAACCCCCCACGTTCTTCCTGCGGTCCCCACATGGACTACCAAAGTTAGGTGGAGGAAAAGCGTAAATGAATATTTTCAATAATATAAATTAAAAAAAATTATTTATACTTTTTTAAACATAAAAAAAATATCGGCTTCATCTTTATTTATTTTTAGAAATTTACCACTGCACCAAAGATAGGAAAGCTTGTTCCAACAAGCTACTCACCCAAGAGATGAGAAATGCAGAAGAATTCAGAACGAAGAAAAAGAATTCACATTTTAAATTCAAGATTCAATATTACTGATATCCCTAGTAAGAGGTCAGTACGGCCTCAACCCTAATTTTATGGGCATGACCCGACCTTGCCCCGTCCGTTGCTGCGCAGTCCCACCCCGTTGGATACCATGATGCTCCAGATCCAAGCCTGTCCTAATGAACCCAGCGCGTAACCTAAACCTTAGCTCAGCCTTAGCCTCCACCCCCAGCCCACCGATGCGACCCCGGCCGCCTCACATGAGTCGCACGCTGTAACCGAGCTGGAGTGACAACTCAGGGCGGATCCCTTGGCCCCTGTTCTGCTCAGCGTCGGCAGTGCCATCGCGGGCACTAGAGTGGTCCCTCGTCTGAGTTATCTGTAACTGATTTTGTCCTAGAACAGGGGACTACGCCTAAATAAGCCAATCAAAAAGTGACCAGTACCCAGGAAATATTTTGTAGTACTATCAAGATCTCGCCGGTAGGATGTCGTACGGTGTGTACAGTATTTGTCGGTGGTCCCCTCCCTCTGAGACAAAAATGCTCAGAGGAATATTTGCAGTGGTCCCCCTAAGCATCCGCCGGCCATAACAGGTTGTCCTTCTCACACCCTCACTATATATACGTCTGAGGTATCAGGTTTGATAGGATTAATTAATTTTACTTCTTCCCAATTTGTGTACAACTAAAAACTCTTGTTCATATATCATCTATCCTGACTTGATCGTCGGAGGGGCCCCGCCGGAGAACCCTCTCCGGCTCCCTTTCTAACCTTTCTTTTTCCGGATAACTTACCTCCGTTGAAGAGGTTATTATTAACCGAGGAGGACACCCTACCAAAATCCGAGGTAACAATTGGCGCCGTCTGTGGGAACAAGAGCATAAGGCGTTGATAGAAATGGTAAACACGCAGAGGACGAACCAGGAGATGAATAACGAACGCCGAGCACCGTCGGTAAATGGAGATGGGCCACCGCCGGCGGAGGGCATGACAGTGGGGGCACTAACTTTCGAACAGCTCACGCGCCTCATCTCAATAACAGTTGAGAAAGCAATGAAGCGAGCCATAGATCAGTCTGAAAGCGGCCGGGGGGAGATCATTCGACAAAATGAACAGCCCGAGCACGTAGCCACATCTCACCCTCCGCCCAACGGGGGCCTCAACCTCGAGGTTGAGATGGAAGAGTTGAGATAGGAGGTCAGAGTAATGAAGAGGGGGATCGGGGGACATTGCGCCCCAAAGAAGGGTATGCCTTTCTCCCCAGAGATAGTGGAGGAAGAGCTCCCAAACAACTTCCGACCCCCGAATGCTGGGGAGTATGACGGGAGCACGGATCCGGAGGAACACCTGGGCAGATTTGAGAACGCTGCCATGTTGCATTGCTATTCGGACCGTCTAAAGTGTAAAGTTTTCCTCACGACCCTGGTAAAATCAGCCCAACAATGGTTCAATTAACTCGAACCATCTTCAATATCCTATTTCCCAGAGTTCAGCTCGGCTTTTCTTCACCAGTTCACCGGTAGTAAGCGGTATAAGAAAACATCGCTATGCCTGTTTGAGATGAGACAGATTGAGGGCGAACCCCTTCGAGAGTACATTCGGCGATTTAATGGTGTCAGCCTGGAGGTGCCTGCCTGCCCAGCAGAGATTTTGATTAGCGCTTTCACCCAGGGTTTGAAGGCGGGGGAGTTCTTTCGTTCCTTGATCAAGAGACCTCCCACCACGTATGACGATATCCTAACACGAGCTGAGAAGTATATTAATGTGGAGGAGGCCCAGGTCATGAGAAGAAAGGGAGTAAAAGTTGGTGACAAGCAGCTCAGGCCTGCAGAAAAAAGGCCCGCGGAGGACGCAAGGCTCGGGTGTTTCTCTCACTACACGCCCCTGAAGATTGCTAAAGAAAGAACGGTCCGGATTTGTGAAGAACAAACCCCTCGGAATTCACCACATAAAGACGGTCCGAGCAAGGGGTCGGCAGAGAAGTATTGTGATTTCCATCAGACTCCTGGACATAGCACGCAAGAATGTCGTAACCTGGATAATGGGCAGGAGCTGACTATGCGGAATGATCCCCAGTATAATCAGGGGGTATCCCGACCAAACACCCCCTATGAAAGCCATTCACGAGGGAGGGGCCGAGGTCCCTACCGAGGAAGGGGCAGAGTTGGGCGTACTAATTTTCGTGGCTCCTTCCAGGGCCGGGCACGAGGATGGGGGCAAGTAAGGAGGCCGGAGGAGCAGGAACCACATAGGAGCAACTCCCCGTCAGGGGCTTTATTAACATGATTTTGGAGGAGCCACTGACGGGGATTCCAACAGAGCCCGGAAGGCTATGAGTAGGAGGGAGGTGCTGAGTGTAGAAAGAGCTATCAATGCCGAGGAGGGGGTGGTAATTAGCTTCGGCCCCAGGGATATGGAGGGGGTGAAAACGCCACATAATGACGCCCTTGTCATCAGGGCAACAGTCGCTAATTACGAGGTCGGCAGGGTTTTTGTGGACTCCGAGAGTTCTGTAAATGTGCTATTCCAAGAGACTTTCCATCAAATGGAGTTAGGGGAGTACCATCTTGAGCGAATCTCGACTCCCCTTTGTTGTTTTGCAGGCCATACAGTTTATCCCCTCGGGCAGATCACCCTACCCTTATCCATGGGTGTGGGGGGAAGGCAGAAAGACTCGGCTAACCTCCTTCACCATAGTGGAAGCCCCGTCCTCCTATAACGTCATTTTGGGAAGGCCGGCCATGAACGAGTTCAGGGCTGTAGCGTCTACGTTCCATCAAAAAATCAAATTTCCGGTTGGGAAGGGGGTCGGAGAAGTAAAGGGGGACCAGCCGTCGTCAAAGAGATGTTACACGGAGACAGTGAGGGTGGAAGTAAAGAGGTCAAGACATGAGGAAGGCAGCGGCGACCAGGGAGATCGGAGGGTTAACCTCATACAGAGAACCCAGAAGACGCAAGAGGCACTGGCAGTATCGGAAGAAGAAGATGAGGTTGCCCTGGTTCCTGGACGCCCGGAACAAACAACGAGGGTAGCCTCGGATCTAAGCACAGATCTAAGACAGGAGCTGCTGAGTTGTCTATCCAGGCATGTTGACGTGTTCGCGTGGTCTTCAGCAGAGTTGACAAGGATTCATCCTGAGGTGCGCAGCACAGACTTAGTATCGATCCAGGGATCAAAGTAACAAGGCAGAAGAAGAGACATTTTGGACCAGAGAAGGATAGGGTTATAAGCAAGGAAGTTCAGACACTGCTAGAGGCCGGGCAAATTCGTGAAGTACAGTTTCCTACCTGGCTGTCCAATGTGGTCTTAGTACCAAAGTCCGCCGGAAAGTGGAGGATGTGCATTGACTTCAGAGACTTGAACAAGGCCTGCCCCAAAGATTGTTATCCGCTACCTCGCATAGATCAGCTCGTGGATTCTACTTCGGGATATGAGCTGTTGTGCTTTATGGATGCTTACCAAGGTTACCACCAGATCCCCTTAGCGCAGGAGGATCAGGAGAAAGTCAGCTTCATCACCTCAGAAGGGACATACTGCTATGTGGTCATGCCATTCGGCCTCAAAAACGCTGGGGCCACTTATCAAAGACTGATGGATAAGGTATTCGTGGGGCACGCAGGGTGGAACATCGAGGTCTACGTTGATGATATACTGGTCAAATCAAGGAACAGGTCAGATCTCATACCTGACTTGGAGGAAACATTCGCTACCTTGAAAAGGTTTGGGCTGAAATTGAACCCTGCCAAATGTGTATTCGGGGTAAAAAGTGGAAAATTTTTGGGTTTCATGGTAACGGACAGAGGAATTGAGGTCAATCCGGAGAAAGTCAGAGCGGTGCTGGATATGGCCTCCCCTAGAAGCGTAAGGGAGGTCCAGAAACTGACTGGTCGGATTGCTTCTTTAGCGCGGTTCATTCCAGATCGGCACATAGGAGTTACCCTTTCTTTCAAGTGCTAAGAAAAGTTAAGAAATTCGAGTGGGACAAAGGATGCGAGAAGGCATTCGCTGACCTGAAGAAGCATTTGGCCGAACTACCTGTGTTGGTCAAACCTAATCCGGGAGAAAATTTGTGGGTTTACCTCTCCGCCACAGAACATGCCGTCAAGCTCTGTCTTGATCAAACAGGAGGGGACGGATCAGAAGCCGATTTATTATGTCAGCCACGCCCTGCGAGGGGCAGAACTCAGGTACCCGGAGAATTGAAAAACTTGCTTTCGCTCTGGTCATAACAGCGAGAAGATTGAGACCGTACTTCCTGTCCCACCCAATCTCGGTGTTGACCAATAGCCCAATTGGGAGAATCATGACGCAACCCGAGGTATCAGGAAGGCTGGTCAAATGGACGATCGAACTCGGCGAGTACGACATATCATATCAAGCCAGAACATCTATTAAAGGTCAGGCGTTATCTGATTTTTTGGCGGAAATGACCACGCCAGAGCAGGAAGCATGGAAAATATATGTTGATGGAGCCTCGAATAGCGAGGGTTGTGGAGTTGGGATAGTGCTGATCTCCCCGACCGGTGAGAAGATGAAGGTGGCTGTGAGGTTGAGTTTCAGAGCCTCCAACAACGAGGCAGAATATGAAGCAGTCCTACCTGGGCTTAAGCTAGCTCGGGAGGTTGGCGTTACTAGAGTAGTTCTCCACTCTGACTCCCAGTTAGCAACCCAGCAGGTGAATGGAAATTTCGAAGTCAAGAGCGAAAGATTAATGGACTATTTGAAAGCAATCCAAGAGATGTCCGAAAACTTTTCTGAGTGGAGCATAGTGAAAGTACCGCGGACCCAAAATCATGAAGCAGACCAACTCGCAAAGTTGGCCACGGCGTTAGGGCATGTATGTCAGAGGGAGGTCGTATTCCAGACCGAGATATCACCATCGACCCCACCATCGGAGCCCTCTGAAACTCCTCGAGTCGAAAGCTGGATGACCCATTTCCTAAAATATCTGGGGAGCTATGAACTCCCTTCAGATAAGAATGAGGCAAGGAGGGTAAAAATGCAGGTTTTCCGATTCGTTTTGATCGGGGACACCTTATACAAAAGATCTTTCGCAGGACCTCTGCTCAGGTGCCTGGCCGGGGAAGAGGCTAGTTACGTACTTCATGAGATACATGAAGGCTGCTGCGGGGATCACCTAGGCAGCCTGGCCCTGTCTCGAAAAACTCTCATGGCCGGTTATTTTTGGCCCACTTTAAGAAGAGATGCAGTAATGGTTGTGGCCGCTTGTGAGGGCTGCCAGAGGCATGGCAAGTTCCAAAACAGACCGGCTCAGTTCATGAGATCTATGGTATCGGTCTGTCCATTCGACCAATGGGGAATGGACATTGTGGGACCTTTTCCTGTTGCTCCAAGGCAGAAGAAATTTCTGATAGTGGCTATTGATTACTTTTCAAAGTGGGCTGAGGCTGAGGCCCTAGCCAGGATTACTGAGGAAGACGTGCTGGGTTTCTTATGGAAGAATATCGTATGTCGGTTTGGGGTTCCAAGGAAGCTGATCTCCGACAACGGGAGGCAGTTTCAAGGGCGAAAGCTGGCAGTCTGGTGCCAAGAGATGAAGATCGAACAAGCCTTTACCTCAGTGGCATACCCTCAAAGCAATGGCCAGACGGAAGTTACCAACCGATCTATAGTGCAAGCATTGAAGGCCAGGCTATACGGGGTAGGTAAAGATTGGGCTGACGAGCTTCCTAGTGTACTGTGGGCTTACCGAACTACGCCCCGAACTCCAACGGGGGAGACGCCCTTCAGTATGGTCTATGGTTTGGAAGCAGTTTTGCCAGCAGAAATAGGAGCAGCCTCGGCCAGGGTACAAGCTTATGACGATGACAATGACGAACGATGGGCTCTGGACCTAGACATGATATGCGAAAGAAGGGAGAGGGCAGTGATCAGGATGGAGTCCTATCGGAACAAAGTAGTCAAGGCTTATAATAAGCGAGTGATACCTCGGAGTTTCCAGGTCGGAGACCTTGTACTCAAAAAGGTCCAGTCAGCAGAAATCAGGAAGCTTGACCCCAAATGGGAAGGACCCTACAAAGTAGTTCAGAAAGTGAGCTCTGGAGCATATTACTTAGAAGATGCGGAGGGAAAAAAGCTGAAGAGGCCATGGAACACGTTTCATCTTAGGAAATATTATTCTTAAGCACGGTGTATTTCTATAATGTATGAGCCCACAACGACCCATCATTAAATGAAATGTTATTCGAAAATGTAGTCCAAAAGAAAAAGTTAAGGTCCGCCCTGACTATGAAAATTAAGGTCCGCCCTGACTACGTTAAAAGTTAAGGTCCGCCCTGACTAAAAATAAGTTAAGGTCCGCCCTGACTAAAAATAAGTTAAGGTCCGCCCTGACTATGAAAGTTAAGGTCCGCCCTGACTACGATAAAAGTTAAGGTCCGCCCTGACTACGTAAAAGTTAAGGTCCGCCATGACTAAAAATAAGTTAAGGTCCGCCCTGACTATGAAAGTTAAGGTCCGCCCTGACTACGATAAAAGTTAAGGTCCGCCCTGACTAAAAATAAGTTAAGGTCCGCCTTGACTATGAAAGTTAAGGTCCGCCCTGACTACGATAAAAGTTAAGGTCCGCCCTGACAAGGAGAAGCAAGTTCCGCCCTGCCTGGAGCGATCAGGGCTTAATCAGACGAACAACTATGGCCCGAGCCCGCCTTCGGCCAGTGGTTACCACAGCCTACATTAAAGGTTATAGCTGGCAAGGGCCACGTGCTCGTGCTCCTTGCATAAATTTGGAAAAGGTCAGCCTCGTTATTATTTAAATAAACAACTTCAGAACCCGAATTATTGCCGTAGGGCAGCTCGTTTTTACATTGGGTTATATTCAATTATTCAATAGAATAGGCAGGTGTTTTTACTTCGGCCCAGGATGACAATACAGCTCGGCATAATAAAAACTTCATTAAATAAAATTGCGCAAGCAGCACCGATTACATTTCGGAGAAGAAAATGCCTTAAATCTAGACTTATCGACTACCCTAATTAACAAAGTCGGGAGGGATGTTGGCCACAATGGCCTGGAGGTCCAAAAAGTCGTCAGGGTCTTGATCCTCGGGAGGGAAGCCCTGTGCCTTGAACTGATCCTTGCAGCCTTCTAAACCAAGGTCGAGGAATCGAAACGCCTTCTCTGCAAGGAGTTTCTTGAACTCCTCCGACTTCAGGAAAGCGTCTTTCCGCCCGACCTCTCCAGCAATGTACGACTCCAGCTCTGCTCGAGATCTGTTCAGCTCTGCTGTAGAGTTTGTCAAGAGAGTGTCTTTCTCAGATAGTACAGAGCGGAGTCGGTCAACCTCAGCACGATACTTGCTCAACTCGGTCTCCAGGGTCGTTAGCGGTTGGGACTGCAGCTCATTAACCTCCCTAAGTTCAGCTTCGGCAACCTCAGCTCGCTTTGTAGTTTCCCGGAGTTTCTTTCTGACATCGGACGAAGACTGGTCATAATTGGATCCCTTCCGAATGCTTTCGCGCAGCATTATCAAGCCCCGAATAAGAATAATGATAAGAAAGTATAAAGACAATAGAGGGCGCCTATAGAAGATCAGTATTAACACATACCGATAGGGTCCGTGCCAGCCCTTCCCTAGCCAAGGGCCTCAACTTCATCCTGGCCATGGCCTGTTGATCCGCACCTGTAGTAATGCATTCTAGTATCTCAGCCGAAATTCCGGAAACAGGGTCGCTAATCAGGCTCGTGGATTGAGTATATTCAACTGGGAGGCCTGGGGATCCCGGCCCGGCTGTTCGAGCCGATTGCGGGCTCTGGAGGGAATCTTTCGACATTTCAGCACGGGGTGCCAAGGAGGTGGCTACTTCTTCCCGGACCGAGGCGACGGGGGCTTTCCCGTCCCTTTTCCTCTTGCGCTGCACAAGGGCAACTTCACCGCTTTCTTCAGAGTGAAGGGTTACGACAGCGGCGGCCTGAGGAGCAGGAGGGTGAGGGAGCTCGTTCTTCAGCCTGGTGTTTGGGGACCGCTCTCCCTTTCCCTTTCTTTTGAGAAACCATGGCGGATAGCATCTGATTGAAAGACATGGTACCTACACAAGAGCAAGAGACATGAGTAGAAGGACAGTATAACAAGCAGTATATAAGTTCAGATCGATGAGGACGCACCAGGAAGATGACTAGCTGGGTAAGAGCTCAGCCTGTAGCGCCTGAGTACGTCCTCTCGAATCAGGATAGTGGTATCATATTGTCGACCCCCTATGGCTGACATGACCCTCTGGTAAAAAAACGTCTTCCTTGTACCTTTGCGGGAGAGGGCGAGCCTCGGGAAGGGAATCCCTCCAAGCCATAGGACAAGACCAAGGTCGGGGTGGTTGACAAAAAAATAAGTTTCCTTCCACCCTTTGTGAGAACTCGGAATTGTTTCCAAAAAATTATAGGACGGCCTAGACCCAAAGTAGAACAGGCCTGGGAAGGTGGTATTCTTGACATGGAAAAAATAGTGCAGAAGGGCAGGAGAGAAGGGGAGATTCAAAGATTGGAATAGGGCAGCTGTGGCAGCCATATTTTGGTAAGAGTTGGGACTGAGCTGACTAAGGGAAACACAAAAATAACTGGATAAGTCTTGGTACAGAGAAGGGACGGGGAAGCGCAGCCCGCTCCTGATTTGCTCAATAAAGAAAGGAAAAAATCCTAGAGGGGGAACGTGGGGACGATCTCCCAGCCCTGGTATCCGTACCTCGTGGTCAGGAGGAATGAAATGGGAGCGAAGAAAAGCTTCAGCATCAACCGAAACCCGGGAACTCAAGACCTCATACCAGGGTACCCCAGCCCGAACCAAGTCTCGAGGGTCAACCTCGAAATTATGAGGAAATGGCTCGGGATTAGGACGAGGAGGGACTTGGAGAAGGGGGACGGCACTAACAATCTCCCTCACTGGCCCACTGCGGGTCGGAGAGCTCGAAAGCCCAGACCCCGAGGCGTCCCCGGCCGAACCCCTGAGGGCGGCTCCGGAGGTAGAAGAAGTCTAATTTGACATAAGGAAAATAAAAAGAAAGCACTTACTAGAATCGAAGCGAAGCGGGCGAGAAGAGCAGGAGGAGGCGAGCGACGAGAGAAAAGTGAAACCAAAGAGGGGGATTAGGGTATATATAGGCCACCGAAGCGGTGGGCCTTTTGGGCCTGGCCCATTCGAACGGCAAGAATCGAGGGAGACCAAGCGTCGTGAGCGCAGATGTGGACGCGTGGCAGCTTCATCGATTGAGACGCATGTCACCAGTCGCTTCCTGCTGACAACATGTCCCATTAAGAGAGTACAAAGACTGACAACTAGAAATGGGTCTCGGCCTGACACGAATAGTCGAGGACAGCGCTACTCTAGCTCGACTAGAGGGGGATACTCATGATATCCCTAGTAAGAGGTCAGTACAGCCTCAACCTTAATTTTATGGGCATGACCCGACCTTGCCCCGTCCGTTGCTGCGCAGTCCCACCCCGTTGGATACCATGATGCTCCAGATCCAAGCCCGTCCTAATGAACCCAGCGCGTAACCTAAACCTTAGCTTTAGACTCCACCCCCAGCCCACCGATGCAACCCCGGCCGCCTCACATGAGTCGCACGCTATAACCGAGCTGGAGTGACAACTCAGGGCGGATCCCTTGGCCCCTCTTCTGCTCAGCGTCGGCAGTGCCATCGCGGGCACTAGAGTGGTCCCTTGTCCGAGTTATCTGTAACTGATTTTGTCCTAGAACAGGGGACTACGCCTAAATAAGCCAATCAAAAAGTGACCAGTACCCAGGGAATATTTTGTAGTACTATCAAGATCTCGCCGGTAGGATGTCGTACGGTGTGTACAGTATTTGTCGGTGGTCCCCACCCTCTGAGACAAAAATGCTCAGAGGAATATTTGCAGTGGTCCCCCTAAGCATCCGCCGGCCATAACAGGTTGTCCTTCTCACACCCTCACTATGTATACGTCTGAGGTATCAGGTTTGATAGGATTAATTAATTTTACTTCTTCCCAATTTTTGTACAACTAAAACTCTTGTTCATATATCATCTATCCTGACTTGATCGTCGGAGGGGCCCCGCCGGAGAACCCTCTCCGGCTCCCTTTCTAACCTTTCTTTTTCAGGATAACTTACCTCCGTTGAAGAGGTTATTGTTAACCGAGGAGGACACCCTACCAAAATCCGAGGTAACAATTACAATTCATTACCTGTTTCTCCTCTCAATTCTACTGTTTTTTGTTTGAGTTTTACAAGCTCATGTAACTAAATAACTGTATTGTATTGTACATTTCTATATTTATAATCTGCTAGTCTTTTTGGTAATCTTTTTGTTTTTTTGTCTTGAGTTGTTGCTTGTTCATTTTGTAGTTGTATCATGACCTAGGCTATCAAAATCCACATTATCCTCAAGGTAAAAGTTAGGATATAATATAAATGAAACAAGATTTTCCCACAATGTCTCTTCAAGAGGCAGACGATCACATTGGACTAAAATCTGATATACATCCTCAGTCTGCTCTTGATGATGCAAGAGTTTAGGACTGCAAGAGGATGATTCGCTGCAGAAGTATGTGATAAAGTCAAAAAAGAGCCCACTCCGGATTATGACATAATTTGTTAACATAATTTGAGAACATAAATATGAAAAATAGGATGAATTTTGCTATAGCAAGGCAAGTCAAGCTTACAAGTAACCGAACCACTTCTCTGCAAATCTTGAATGGTTGTTAAAAACGCCTATTAAGTTTAATATGTTTACTTCCGAAGTAAAACCAACAATGCATCTATGTATGTCAAAACGTGATCAACAACCTCCACAATTGAAGAAGCCAATATATACGATGGTAATGAAGAATGAAGAAGGTGGACGACCAAACACATCCTCAAAATGAGACGTGAAAATGTCTGAATGGAAGCTAGTGTTATAACAAAGCTCAGCCTAAACTAAAAATGTAGACCACTTATTCGGTTGTTTAGAAACAAAGGCCTGTAAATGTTGCTCCAAAAAATGATTAAGAACTTCAGTTTGCCCATCGGATTGGGGATGATAAGCACTCGACATCTGTAATGAAGTTTCAAACTCCAAAACACATGCCCTCAACATGTCTTCGAGCGTCTGAATGGTACGCTCTGTCTGACCATCTGTCTGAGGGTGATAAGTTGTACTCAGTCTCACCTCTGTACCCAAAGTTGTCTGAAGACCCTCCCAGAAATGTGGAGTAAACATTGGGTCTCTGTCAGACACAATCAAGAATGGAACCCCATGCAACCTCACCACATCCCGCACATATGATTGGCCATCTTTAGGTATGTGAAAGACACATGATAAGGGATGAAGTGAGCTACCTTCGTCATCCTATCCACGATTACCCAGATCGTATCAAATCTAGAGGCCGCTCTTGGCAAGTGGGTTACGAAGTCCATAGATATATGCTCCCACTTCCATTGGGGTACTTCCGAGCTCTTCAGCTCGCCACCAGGCCTCTGTCTTTCTGCCTTTACCTGCTGGCAGATCAAACATCTTTTGACGAAGGTCATAACATCACGCTTCATACATCTCCACCAGAACCACATCACATACTCATTATCACATATTAGCTCCTACAGGACAATAGATGGCTATCGTATGTATAACACTTTTCTCTTAAGGTTCAAGAGGTGGCTCCCATGAACGTTGCACTTTGTCCCCACAGATTTAAGAGGTGGCCCCTATCATGTAGCATTTTACCCCGTAGATTCAAGAGGTGGCTCCTACACATGTAGCACTTTGCCCCATATAGCCCTTAACTTTCACATCTCATAGATCTTCAGAATATAAGCTTAAACATACCTTCATGTTCAACTGAAATTTTTAACACTTTTCATTGAGATTGTGCATCTGTTATATATTTATATGCGGTGCTTAGAAAAATGATTTTGTAGAAAAATCAGAAAATGAAAAACGAGAAATAGTATCTGATGACAGGAGGTGGACAGTACTATACTGTTGATATGGGACAATGGACGATTTGATGATCGGGTATGGTTATGTTGTAAATATGATGATGCAGGTATATGTTGATTTATACAAATGCATTGATATTCGTCTTGTTATTGTGATAAATGATAATAGAATATTTGCCGCTGTCATATCGAAGCGAAGGGTATTGTTTTATGCTGCTATGATTATAGCGATGAGTATTATTGGACCGCTATTATTATAACGATGAGTATTATTGGACCTCTATTATTATAGTGATGATTATTATTGTACCACTATTATTAACGCGATGAGTATTATTGGACCACTATTATTACAACGATGAGTATTATTAGACCGTTATTGTTATAGCGATGAGCATTATTGTACCGCTGATATTATAACGATAAGTAACGATGAGATTATGTATGCCAGTAGTGGCGATGATATTATGTAGTACCGCTATTGTGTTAGCAATGAGTATGATTATATTGTTATTGTGTTAGCAATGAATGTTGTAGTTCCGCGATTGTGTTTGTGATGAATATTGTTGTACCGCTATTGTGTTAGCGATGAGTACTGATGATATGTTAATTGCAGATGGTAGTAAACATCGTGTTATAACCAGCTATATTGTTGTTCCTTGGGTACATGGCATATAGGCACAAGAGGATATTGGAATGTTCTAGGAGGACGAACAGTCGAGGTAAACCATTTCATTTGGTTTAACATATCAATGTATGTTAATTGAAACTACCTCTATTGATTTATATTGATTTCTGATAATCAATTATACGGGTGAAAGAGTTGAGAGTGAATTAAAATGAAACATATTATTGTTTTGTTCATTTATTATTGTTGCAACAACGAGATAACGACAGGGCAATGGTGATCATTTTGAATGATATTTGTTTTGTGAAAGCATTATTGTTTTGTATATCGTAGGATTAATGATTGATTAATCACCTGTTAAATGGAGTTAAATATAATCATGCGGGCATGAGATTAATGAGTGTCACGGGATGACATGGAGCGTCGCAGGTTGACGTGGGATCACTATGAATGTCATGGGTGGACATGTGATTATTGTTAACATCACGAGTTGACGTGGAACTATCATGGGTGTCACTGATAAGTATGATGTTATGATTTTATTTTCTGGTGCATAACGACAATAATGATAAATAATGATATGATGATTAATGACGAGATAAACACAACATGACGAACAATATAACAATGTTATTATGTGAATATGTGTGACACATGAATATTCATGATTTAGACTATTTTTTTATGTTCTGATGTTGTGTAGTGATTGAGACGTATATAAATGATAACATATGCATGTGGAACTACTAATGAATGTTCTAGTAATTACTTGACACCAGATAATAGTCGGATGATGATATGTGATGAAACTGACGTCTAAGAACATATGGATATACTAAGTTAATAATTAAAAGGAGTAATTTGTTGACATGTGAAATTGACTCTTGTGTTGAATGTAATCACACAAATATGTGGTAGTATGATGTAACATGTTGTATAAATAAATGTGTGAACTTCTCACATAGGGATATTCATGTTCGATGACCGAGACATTATGAATATCAATAATGTGTAACTGACCAAGTGTGTGATTATGATACGTGTTTTACACCAGATGATAGCTGAATGACGAGATGTGGAAAGGTTGATGCTTTAGAGCATGAGGGTACTGCGATGAGCATAATACTATGATGCTGATGTACATTGCAAACTATTGCAAATACACATGTATGAGATTATACGTACACTGTTAATGTTGCTGCAATGATATGTTGTTAGTTGATATACGAAGTATAGATAAAAAGGATATGTGAGGAATAATGAAATTATTCATATTGTTAATGGATAGTTGGATGTGATAATACAAACACATGAGAAGGTAGAACACTCTAATAATGATCTGACACCGGTGGTAGAAGTTTTAAAATGTTGAACCTACAAAAAGTAGTGTTTCATGAGATGAAAGTATTGTTGGAATTTTGCGAGACGAATATGCAAGAAATTTAGGGTCAATTTGGAAGTAAAAGTCATAAAATACATGATGTCAAAGTTGGATGGGATTTGTTAGGATCGGTCCGGAGTGTTTAGAGGGGGGGGGGGGGTGAATGAACACTCCTTATAAAATTTATCCCTTGTGAATTCTTTCGGATTAGTGAAAGAAATCTGTTACTTAATCAACTCTTTGAACAGAACATACCACTAAAAAGGTAAGTGCGGAAACGGTCTGCTCTTGTAAAAGTAAGAACGGCTCGATGGCTAAGTGCAGAAGGATAAAACACAGGATATGTTTCTGGAAGTTCGAAGGTGGTGTAATCCTTCTACGTCTCCCCTTCTTCCAATTAAGGAAGGTTTATACTAGAAGACTTTGATTTATACAATCCTGTTGTACAAACCCGATTCAGGCTGGATTACCTCACTACCAGTCTGAAACTCCTAGTCACTCAACCTGCTCAGACACACTCTGTCTGACAGTTACAATAAGTTGCTCACTTCTATTTTTCAATACACAATGCGCACAGTGATCCTACAATGATCAAATGTTACAAAGTAATCGCGCTTAAATAAATAACTTCAGCTCGAGAGCTTCTGAACTTTGTAAGCGTGTGCAGTTGCTTTCTTGTGTGTTTTTCAATTGATCAGCGTGAGTTCGAATCAAGTGTCTATGTCTTCCTTTTGTTGCATCCTTTTATAGTTGAGGGTAGCAACGGCATTGTTTCCCTTAATGTGCAACTTTGACTCTTTTTAAACTCTGAGAAAGCTACAGTCTTCTTCTTCAGGACACTTGCCGTTCTGGTGTATGCTTTCGGCGACTGTCAGGTAAGCTCTTCTTTGTCTTCTTACCTTTAATGGCAATCTTCAATTTTTTATCCTTTGTAGCATTAATTACAGCATTAAATGCTACAATAAATAACCGTTAATGGTTCGGACTGAGAAGCCATCCTTTATGTATTTTTGACTGCTCTGATCTGATAAAGGTTGAGATCGATCTGATGTATCGATTTAGTCAGTCTGGAATCCATCGATCCGGTCTGATATGTGATATTCTTTATCAGCTTGCTCTGTTTTGCGCGATCGATCTGGTATGCCTGATTTCCATCGATCCGGTCTGAAATGTTCTGTCATCTTGCTCTGTTTTGTCCGATCGATCTGGTCAATCTGATTTCTATCGATCCGGTCTGAAATGTTTTGTCATCTTTAAAATCTCATCGATAAGGTCCGGAACTAACAAATTCCCCCTTTTTGATGATGACAAAACCTAGCTTCTAAGTCTTTTTAACCAGTCTTGATAAGAGCTCTGAAGCGAATGCTTTCGGATCGATTACTTCTTTGTTCAAAATAAATGAACATCATTAAGTTGGATCGATTAAATCTTTATTATTAAGCCTTATGATGAGGTTCAAAATAAATGAACACAGACTTAATCAAACGAGGATTTTATTGATCACCAAGAAAATCCTAAAATACACAGTCTGAAAATATTATTTTCTAGAAGGCGGCCTGAAGTCTGTCTTCTTTTCCCCCTTTTTGTCAGCAGCAATCTCTTGAAGAAAGTCGACAACTTGTGCTAGCTGCGCGCTGATAGCGTCAAGACGAACGTCTTGAGCGCGGAGGGAAGTGGCAACAGATGCTCTGACTTCAGTGGCTAGCTCGATCTGCTCTTTTCTCAGACTGTTCTTGTAAGAGGCCTGTTGAGAAAACAGATCGTTTATGCCGTGCTGAAGGCTTCCGATACTGGCAGTCATCTTCTCTTTGAAAGAAGCAAAGTCCAAGGCTGTGACCCTCTGACCTTGATGAACTTCTAGAATGCGTTGAGCCAAGGACAGACAGGTATCAGAGAAGTGCTGGATAGTCCGTGCCAGGGATGGAGGTGCATCAGATAGCTGGCTGGGAGAGTGATCTGATGATGACATGGCATGGTCATCTTCTTCAGCAATCGGCACGATGGAAGAAATGGCAGCTTGATGACTTTCGGATCGGATCAGAGTGACCATATCCGAAGAAAAACCTTGAATGAAGGCCAAATCTTCATCTGATGGTCCCGGAGGAGAGTGGGGACTGGGAGGTTCCTCAACTTGGAGAGCTGCAACCACTGTAGATACCACGAAATCCGGATCGATGAGGTCTGGTGCTTCAGTTGTTGCACATGCTTCAGCTGGACTGGGTTGTGCACGGGAGGCTGATGACTTCAATGGAATAGATGTTGTCGGAGAGTCCAACAGAACATTCATTGGTTCATCATCTGTTGCAGACGGAGCATTAGGCAATGGCTGCTCCGCTGTCTGGTCTGGTACGTGCTCTGCAGGCTGATCCTCTGTCTGTTTTGCTGCATCAGAGGGAATAACCTCGATAAATGGTTCTGCCAGAGTCTTGCTTGCAGAAGGATGATCCGGGCTTGTGGCTGGAGTGGAGGTACCTAGCTTCTGTCGTTGAAAACGGACAGCTAAGGATAGAGCATGAACATCCATCTCGAGTTGAGCAATCACAGCCCCATCATCTCTGGCAGTTGGAGCAAGCGGATCGAAGTTTTTCTTTTTGGCAACTAGAAGCAGATTGGCCAGTCTGAATCTGTGTTTTGCCGTAAATAAATCTCTGCGCTGCACGGCAAGTCGAACATCATCAGTCTCTGTTCCTTTCAGAGCTTCCTCTTCCATCTTCTTCAATCTGTGCAACTTACCGTAGAACAACTCAATGTGGTTGATAGTCCGGTACTGGACATATTCATCAAAAACCACAATGAGTTCCTTTAGCTTCGCATCAACATCCTCCATAGCGATGTCGATGGCAGTCTGCGCTGCAGATTTGGGTTTAGAAGAGAGGGGTTCGGTGAGAATGGCTTTTCCCTTGCCGGTGGAGGAAGGGGACTTAATCTCTGATTGGGTATAGTCTCCCAACTCAGTGATAACTATCCCTTTGACCACGGGATTGGCAGAGGGAATTCTAAGGGTGACTTTGGGTGCAGGGGTTGAAGCTTGTGAAAGCTGGGTGGAAGGTTGAGGGGCAGGGGTTGCTTTAGGGGGTGGCAGTATGGGTGGAGGTAGAGATTTGGTTGGTTTGGTAATCTGGGTTCGGGGCTTTTTGGGAAGTGGCTTGGTTGGTGATGAGTGAGCAGACTGGGTTTCTTCCGAGTCAGTCTGAATGGTCAGCTTCCGCTTGACCCGAGGTTTGCGCACAACAACTTGTTCCTCGTCCTGCTCAAACTTGACTGCAGCCAGAGTAGCAGGAGTAGGCGGAACACTCTTGGACTTCAGCAGTGCAGGCCCTTTGGAGTTAAGGATCTTAAGGGGACGGAGAGCAGACGGCTTGCTCAGCTCGAGGCCTAAGGACTCCAAGAGCTTGCTGAGAGGAACAGCAAAGCATACGGCGTGCTTGGATGCAATCACCGTTTCCAGCAGTACTCCAAACAAAATCATGGACCAGTTTATCTTCTGGCCGGATACAATAGCCGCCATAGCCTTGAACTTTTCGGCGATTACAGCATCGAAACTTCCTGCTTTACCCAAAAGTGGCTTGCCTACCACTTCGCACAGCACCTGGAAATGGAAGAGCATTTCCTTCTTCTTAAAGGAGGGTTGCAATCGGTGGCCAGAAATAGAAATCTTCCCCTGAAGATCTAAGAGTGACGCTTGAGGAGTCTGTCCGAACTCTGTCAGTCCGGAACTGGGGAGGCCAAAGGTCTTGGCCATCGACATTGGCGAGATCTCGAAAGATTTGCCCTTGACAGTAGTAGAAATGGATGTCTTCCGGGAGACGGCGTTGGCGAACAGCTCGCGGATTTCTGATTCATAAACAACTGTTCCGCACTCCAAAAAGTTCCTTAAACCAGATGATTCCAGGGCTCTAAAAATGGACACCATCGCAGCATCTTCTGCCCTGTAAATGTCATCAAACTCAACGGAGAGTGAGTTATGAGTGATGGTAGCCATTTGAAAGGAGTTTAAAGAAAGTGCGAAGAGTAAGAGAGTGAGAGAGTAAGAAGGTAGAAAGCGGTAAATTGTAAAAAGTGAACAAGTATGAAATGTTCAGCCCGCTAAATAGGAGAGAGAAGACACGTGTCTTTATCTCCAAGACTGAGAATTAAATAATTCAAAATAAACGGTCAGGATAAAGAAAGATAAGGCGGTTAAAGTACAACTAAATAAAATGGTCAATCAGTCCGAGCTGTTGTTATTGTCCAGACAGATCATAGGATAAAATCAGACTGACAAGGATCGGTCTGAAAGTTCGGACCGGTCTGTGTCTTTCTGAACATTGTATTATCGATCTGTGGTGACAAAAATCTTCAAGTGCGAAAAGAATAAAAACATCTAAACTAATTAAGATAAGTCAATTAAACCAAGAATTTGACGGAAATAATTAAACTTAGCCTCAGGAAGCGGTTTAGTGAAGATGTCTGCTGCTTGCTGCTCTGTTGAAATGTGCTCGATCCGAATTTCCTTTTTGCCAACATGATCTCGAATAAAATGATGCCGTATATCAATATGCTTTGTTCGAGAGTGCAGAACTGGATTATACGTTATAGCAATTGCACTTGTGTTGTCGCAAAATATCGGAGAGTCAACAGCTTGGATGCCATAGTCTTTGAGCTGGTGTTGAATCCAGAGCATTTGAGCACAAACAGCTTCCAGCGGCTAGGTATTCTGCTTCAGCTGTGGATGTGGCAATCGATGTCTGCTTCTTACTGAACCAAGAGATCAATCTTTCACCTAGAAATTGACATGTTCCACTGGTGCTTTTACGATCGATCTTACACCCATCGTAGTCTGCGTCTGAATACCCGATCAAGCTGAAGTTTGAATCTTTGGAGTACCAAAGACCAACGTTCTGAGATCCTTTTAAATATTTCAGAATACGCTTGGCAGCAATAAAATGTGATTGCTTTGGTTCTGACTGAAATCTGGCACACATACAGACTGAAAACATAATATCGGGCCGGCTCGCTGTAAGATACAATAGCGATCCGATTAGTCCTCTATACATGGTTACTTCAACTGCCGTTCCCCCTTCATCTTTGTCTAACTTGATTGTTGGACTCATTGGAGTTGATGCAGTTGAGCATGTTTCCATTCCAAATCTCTTGAGGAGCTCTTTGGTATACTTGGTCTGATTGATGAAAAGGCCATTGTTGAGCTGTTTTACTTGTAGACCCAAAAAGAATGACAATTCTCCCATCAAGCTCATCTCGAACTGTCCCTGCATTAACTTAGAAAATTTCTCGCACAATTTGGGGTTAGTTGACCCAAAGATTATGTCATCAACATAAATCTGAACTAATAGGGTATGTTCCCCCTTAATGAATTTAAATAGAGTTTTATCTACTGAGCCGATCTGGAAATCATGGTTCAGCAGAAATTGAGATAGAGTGTCATACCAGGCTCTTGGAGCTTGTTTCAGACCATACACTGCTTTATTCAGTAGATATACATGATTGGGATACAAATGGTTCTGAAATCCAGGTGGTTGCTCAATGTAGACTTCTTCCTGAAGCTTTCCATTGAGAAAGGAGCTCTTGACGTCCATCTGATATACTTTGAAGTCTTTAAAGGCAGCATAAGCAAGAAAGATTCGGATAGCTTCAAGTCTGGCGACTGGTGCAAATGATTCATCGAAGTCAATTCCTTCTTCTTGTCTGAATCCCTGTGCCACCAGTCTGGCTTTGTTTCTAACCACAGTTCCATCTGCGTCTAGCTTATTTCTGAAGACCCATCTGGTTCCAATAACAGGCAGATCGCTTGGTCTGGGGGTTAGACTCCAAACTTGATTTTGTTCGAATTGATTAAGCTCTTCTTGCATTGCTTTAATCCAGTTGAAGTCAGTCAGAGCTTCATCGATCTTCTTGGGTTCCAGAGTTGAGATGAAGGCAGCATGAGTGAACTCATCCATCATCTGTCCTCTGGTTCTGATCGGTGCAGAAGGACTACCAATCACTAGATTAGGTGGATGCTTCTTAGTCCATCGATAGCTTGACTCTGGATTGTCTGGTCCGGTCGGATGAACAGTAACAGCATGATCAGCATCTGCTTTAATATTTGAGTCAGGAGCATCCGAATCAGCTCGATCTGAAGTTTCTTCAAAGCCTTGATCCGGTCTGTCTGGTACTTCTGGTTCTGGTGGATTGTCTCTTGACCTGTTAGCTACAATCTCATCATCACTGTTAGCTTCGAGATGGATATTTTCCATCTGATTTTGAATTGATTCTTTGTTGCCCTCAACACATAAAGTTTCATCAAAGACTACATGAACAGATTCTTCTACATTTAAAGTTCGATTATTAAAAACTCGATAAGCTTTGCTAATTGATGAATATCCTAAGAATATACCATTATCTGACTTAGCTTCAAATGTTGTAAGATGACTCTTACCATTGTTGTGAACGAAGCATTTACAGCCAAATACATGAAAGTGAGAAACAGATGGTCTGTTACCAGTCCATATTTCATATGGAGTGAGATTCAGCTTCTTGTTAATCATAGAACGGTTTTGAGTGTAGCAAGCAGTATTTACAGCTTCTGCCCAGAACTTTTGAGAGATTCCAGAATCAGCAAGCATTGTTCTTGCTGCTTCCTTGAGCGTTCTGTTTCTTCGTTCTGCAACTCCATTCTGTTGAGGAGTTCGAGCAGCTGAAAACTCATGCTTGATTCCATGATCTTCTAGAAAGGATTCAAGATTCTGATTTGAAAACTCAGTGCCTTTGTCACTTCGAATCCTGTCTATGCTGGATGATTTCTCGTTCTGAGTGCGTTTCAGCAGCTTGATCAACTTCGGACCGGTCTGATCTTTACTGCTTAAGAATATAGTCCATGTAAAGCGTGAGTAATCATCAATAACAACAAGAGTATACCGCATTCCCCCTAAAGTTGTTATTGGTATAGGACCAAACAAGTCCATATGCAGTAATTCTAAACAGCGGGAGGAGGATTTGGCATTCTTGTTTTTGAAGGATGATCTGATCTGTTTGCCCATTTGGCAAGCTTCGCAGATCTTATCCTTAGCAAAATCGATCTTGGGCAGACCGATAACTAAATCATGTTTACACAAGCTAGCAATGGTCTTAAAGTTGATATGATTCAAGCGCTTATGCCACAGCCAATGTTTATTATCATTGTTAGCGATGAAGCAAGTAGGATTATCAGGTTGAGCATGATTCCAGTTAATCTTATAAGTGTTTCCATTCCTGATTCCTACGAGCATGGTTATACCGTCTGATGATTTAACAGTGCAAGTGTGTTTATGAAATTCTACAGCATAACCATTATCACAGAGTTGACTTATACTAATCAGATTATAGCACAGATTTTCAACTAACAGCACATCATTGATAATAATGTTACCATGGACAATCTTACCCTTGCCCACGGTCTTACCCTTTGAGTTATCCCCGAAAATGATTTTGGGTCCAATACATTCTGTCACTTCAGACAGCAGCTCGATGTTTCCAGTCATGTGACGGGAACACCCACTGTCCAAATACCAGTCTGATGCGAGTTTCTTCGGTACCTGTCATCAAATATAATTATTGTTGGTACCCAATCCTATTTGGGTCCAGAACGGATTAGCCCTTTGGGAACCCACACCTGTATCAGCTTCAATGGCTTGTGTGTGTAGGGTGTGCTGTGTGCTGGTCTGTTTCGATGCTGTGTGTGATAATGTGTGCGCTGTGAAAATCTTTGATTCTCATAAGGTAGTCTATATCTTCGTTGAATCGGTTTTGAGTTATAGTAATTGTATTGTCTTCCTTGCCTTCGATCTTGCACTTTTGGATTTGGTCTGATAGACGCAAATCTTGCTGGTGCCTTTTCTTTGGCTTGGTCAACATAACCAATTCCTTTTCTCAGATTTTGATTCTCGTAAGAGACTCCTGTTTGAATCTTAGGTGCTTCAGTTTCATATACTGTGCTGGATTTAACAAATGTCATTTGTTTGACTTGATTCTTTACCAGCAACAGCGCAGATTCATCTTTGGTGCATTCTTTGGTGTCAAAGCCTATGCCGGTGAAATCACCGACGTTTCTTTGAACCTCTTGTAATTCTTCCAAGGATGTTCTGGATTTTGTCCATGTTTTGAATATATGTGAGAGCTTAGCATTTTGTGTGCTAATTCTCTTATTTTCTTCATGGAGCTGATCATAAGAGATTTTCAGCTTATTCAGCTCGATCTGGAGATTTTTGCACTCACCCTGCTCAGAGCAGCTTGGTTTGTTGTGCTCATCCATTTGAGTACTGATTTTGGTTTTATTCTTCTCAAATGATTCAGCTAAGATCCTATAATCATTAGCCATGTCTTGCAGTGCGGACATGAGCTCTTCTCGTGTAAATTCATTTGAGTCAAGATCATATACCTCGTCTGTCTGACTCATTTCTTCGTCTGCCATAAGACATTGAATATCTTCTTCGCTTTTGCTGGAAGAATATTCAGAGCTTTCCGAGTCTGAGTCTGTCTGAGCCCATTTGCTGTTTCCTTCTTCAGCTACTAGGACTTTTTGGGATTTTCCATGATTCTTGCGGTCTTTGTAGTGCTTCTTCTTTCTATCATCACGATGCTTCTCTTTCCGTTCTTCTTTCTTCGGTCTGGTGCAATCTGCAATGAAGTGTCCGGTCTTACCACAATTGTAGCAAGCCTGATCGTTAACAGTATCATCTTTTCTTGATTTATAATGATGAGAGGGTTTGAAGTTCCTCTTATTTTTAGACATAAATTTACCGAATTTCTTGATAAATAATGACATAGCATCGTTACTCATCTGTTCAGCAGATCGGTCTGATGTTGAAGCGATCTGGTCTGGAGTGGCTGCCAGGGCCTTGTTTGGTTGAGAGATGAATGGCTCTGCTTCACCTCTGCTTATCAGTTCAAACTCATAGGCCTTAAGATCTGCAAACAGATCATGAAGTTCAACCTTGTTAAGGTCTTTTGATTCCCTCATGGCAATGGTCTTTACATCCCATTCCTTTGGCAGAGCTCTCATTACTTTCAGAGCGATCTCTCTGTTAGAATATTCCTTCCCCAGACCATTCAGTTCATTTATGATGCCGGTGACTCTTTCATCAAACTCATTTAGAGTTTCTCCACTTTTCATCTTTATGCTCTCAAATCTTTGAAGAGCAACAGTTAACTTGTTTTCTTTGGTCTGGTCGTTGCCTTCACATAGCTGTGCTATCTTCTCCCAAATTTCTTTGGCAGTAGAGCACATTTTGATTTTGCTGAACATGTTCTTGTCCAAAGTCTTGAACAAGATGTCTTTGGCCACATTATCGAGATTTGCTTTCTTTCTTTCCTCATTCGTCCAGAGGGATCTGTCTTTTTCCACCATTTGTGGTTCTCCACCAGAGATGGCTACTGCTGTATTGATTTTAAAATCTTCATTGGTCCATCAGTGATGACGAACCACATATCGTCATCCTGAGCTGCCAGATGAGCTTGCATTCTGATTCTCCAGTCATCATAGTCTTCTTTTGAGAACATGGGGATTTTGTTGAATGATGCCATCAGCTTAGTAGTCTTTGTGCTGATTAAGATGACCTGCTCTGATACCACTTGTTAGGATCGGTCCGGAGTGTTTAGAGGGGGGGGGGGGGGTGAATCCTTATAAAATTTATCCCTTGTGAATTCTTTCGGATTAGTGAAAGAAATCTGTTACTTAATCAACTCTTTGAACAGAACAGACCACTAAAAAGGTAAGTGTGGAAACGGTCTGCTCTTGTAAAAGTAAGAACGGCTCGATGGCTAAGTGCAGAAGGATAAAACACAGGATATGTTTCTGGAAGTTCGAAGGTGGTGTAATCCTTCTACGTCTCCCCTTCTTCCAATTAAGGAAGGTTTATACTAGAAGACTTTGATTTATACAATCCTGTTGTACAAACCCGATTCAGGCTGGATTTACCTCACTACCAGTCTGAAACTCCTAGTCACTCAACCTGCTCAGACACACTCTGTCTGACAGTTACAATAAGTTGCTCACTTCTATTTTTCAATACACAATGCGCACAGTGATCCTACAATGATCAAATGTTACAAAGTAATTGCGCTTAAATAAATAACTTCAGCTCGAGAGCTTCTGAACTTTGTAAGCGTGTGCAGTTGCTTTCTTGTGTGTTTTTCAATTGATCAGCGTGAGTTCGAATCAAGTGTCTATGTCTTCCTTTTGTTGCATCCTTTTATAGTTGAGGGTAGCAACGGCATTGTTTCCCTTAATGTGCAACTTTGACTCTTTTTAAACTCTGAGAAAGCTACAGTCTTCTTCTTCAGGACACTTGCCGTTCTGGTGTATGCTTTCGGCGACTGTCAGGTAAGCTCTTCTTTGTCTTCTTACCTTTAATGGCAATCTTCAATTTTTGATCCTTTGTAGCATTAATTACAGCATTAAATGCTACAATAAATAACCGTTAATGGTTCGGACTGAGAAGCCATCCTTTATGTATTTTTGACTGCTCTGATCTGATAAAGGTTGAGATCGATCTGATGTATCGATTTAGTCAGTCTGGAATCCATCGATTCGGTCTGATATGTGATATTCTTTATCAGCTTGCTCTGTTTTGCGCGATCGATCTGGTATGCCTGATTTCCATCGATCCGGTCTGAAATGTTCTGTCATCTTGCTCTGTTTTGTCCGATCGATCTGGTCAATCTGATTTCTATCGATCCGGTCTGAAATGTTTTGTCATCTTTAAAATCTCATCGATAAGGTCCGGAACTAACAGGATTTATGTTTGAGGATACTTGATTACGATCGACTTTTTTTTTCAAATATCGTCATGTATTGATGGATGTTGAGGATAAAAGTGTATACATGTTATAGAATCTTTAAGGAAAGGCCGAGATTATGTGCATACATAGGAATGTGTACACTTGTGGGTTTATGAAATACAGAAATGACACCTGATAAATGATGGCATATTGATATTAATACTAGATGATGCTATAACAGATTAGTAGGGTTCTTGTGATTGGGGGTTAACAATGCAACTAATCTAGATTTGTCATTTCTAATTAATATTAAATGGGAATATATTTATGTTTACACCATGAATTTGAAGGAAATGATACAATTAGGCAATGCTTATAAACTTGTGTTCATCTGAACTTCTAATGCAAGTCGTTTTATTACCCATGGTTGAGGATGGGTATAAATATGGACATAAACATGCGATGGGTCGTAAGGTACTTCTAAAGTTTCTTAGTTATATTAATGCTTACGAGATTATTAGGGTTGTTGTAATATTAATAGCATACCAAAGGCATAAGATCAATTAGTACTGTAATTCAGTAGTAAGTAAGATACAGTGCCACTGGTGCGTAATGGATGGATATGTATGTGTGGTATAAGAGTTGAAATGATCTTTTAAGAATCTGTTAACATTGAAACTCAGTGACGATAATGAAACGATGTATTTTTATGCGGATGGTGATGTTGGAATCTATTGAAATTGTATGAATTGCAATTTTGAGGGTGTTAGTGTGGTACAACACTCAGACTGACAATGTTATATCATACGGACCATACAACACTATTTTAAATTACTCGACGGTATGTAAATTTTATTTATGGTGTTTAGGTGAATGTGTGTTTAAATTTCGGATGAAATTTTATTATGTGGGGAGAAAAGGTTTTGCCCGGAATTATCTTTAATTATCAAATCGTAGTCGGACCTGGGTTTGGAATAAAACGGGAGGGAGCGGACTTGTGGTACAAATTTTAATTAAAAGTTCTTACAAATGGTAGGATCATTATTAGTCTTGGATTTAAATACATTAATCAATTAATGAGATGAGAATAAAATAACGGTGGGGATTTAACCTAAAGATATTACATAAACACACTTTTTCTCTCCCCTTTCCCTCCATCACCATCGACTTCACCCAACCTTTCCCTTCCATCCCTGCCTCTAGCGACGTGAAGGACAGCTGAATCAAGAATGGTTTCACCGATTTTTCTTCAAGGTTTTGTGACTATAACCTTCTCTTTTAACTTAATCTATTTTCTTTGAGGGATTTTGAAAGCTTGTTCGATTTTCTCTGTTTTGGGAAAGGGAAATCGCGATTGGTGTTGTTGCAGTCAAGGGTTTCTTTTAATCACTGTTTAATCAATTTCTATGTTGAAGATTACATTCTAGCCTTGATTAAATCGTTGATTTGGGAAATGATATCAACGTTTCTTCAATTTTCAATCATTTCCCCTGCTGTATGATACGTGAGGGCAGCCTTGGACGAATTCTCCTTTTTCACTTTGCTTTTTTACTGTCTAAATTCGATCTCTAGCTATTGGAATTACTGAAATAATTGTATGAATGTGGGAATTTGCTCTGTGCGTGAGTGTTCCAACAGGAGTGCTTGTGTGTGTGAGTTCTGTTGTTTGTGAGCGTGGTGATCCAGCATATACCAGTGTGTGTGTGCGCGCGTGCGTTTCAACATGAAAATGTGTGTATATTCTATAGTGGATGTGTGTAAATATGCACGTATATACTTGTGTGAATATTTTAGCATATACAAAGAAGTGTAATTGCTTATGGATTTATGAGTATTTTTTTGTGATAAGGTTAACTCGAGTGGTAAGGTTGATTACGGTGTGTGAGATAATAATCCCAAGTATGAGTGGAGCATTATAACTAGAATTATGGTGGCATGAAAGAATCATATGATTAGTTGGATCTGATTACTATATCATTTTATTGATGTATTGGTTATTGACATTGAGTGTTGAATTGATATTCGATAAAGATACTCCACGTGCCTCAGGACATCAAGGGTAGCTTATTCATGTTGTCGACTTTAAGGTACGTAGTGACGTACGATCATATATGTTATGAAGAATTATATGATCTTGCATGCATGTGTTGTCATTGTGATATGTAAATGTAAGTAATAAGATATGCAAGTTGAGTTTGATGTTTTTGATACGACGAACATGTATATGTAACTGGAGATTTGATATGAATCTGATGCCTGTGTCATGGCGGCTATGAGAAATCCTTGAGGATTGTTGGGAAATGACAGGCATATATGCCTCTGATATGTTATTAGTCAAGAATAATGGGGTAAGTGTCTAAAACTCTCTATATTTTGAATAATGGGTAAGTGTCTCGAAAATATAGGTTGGAGGCTGAAGAAGTAGGGTAGAATCCTCCTTGGATGGAAAGAAATCGAGTTCTCTTATTTTTTCAGACTCTTTGACCGATCAGTTGGTCCCTTCCTACCAATCGATCGGTAGCTTTACTCTTTTATTTTTCAAATTTCGTCTTCTACCGATCGATCGGTGCATATTTTACTGATCGATTGGTAAATCCCAAAATTTTCTTCTTCAGCTGTGCACTGTGCCGAAGTGGCTTTTCTTCACTTTTCATCGATTTTTCACATCCATCTTCGATTCATCTTGATTTCTAAGTTGTTCCTTTATCATAATTCATCGTTGTTAGCTCACTGTCTTCCTCTCCACCTAAATTCAAGCAATTGTATGAATATGTCACATATGTATCAAATTATCTATCAAAATATACCTAATCGTTAACAATTAAACATGGTAAATGTGTCTATTTCTAGGCACATCATCCATCCGCCATGAAAATGAGAGCACCAATTTGGTAGGAAGCTTGTTCGAAAAAACTACACTCCTAAGAAGTGAAGACGAGAGATGAGAAATGAGGAAGAATTCACATTCAGTTCATTCAAGATTACACTTCATTACCTGCTTCTCCTCTCCATCTAGTGTTATATTATTTGAGTTTTACAGCTCATTGTAATTAACTAACTGTATTTTTTTGTATATTCTCTATTTATGAGTAACTATATAATCTGCTAGTCTTGTTGGTAATCTTCTTATTCTTTTGTCTTGAGTTGCTGCTTGTTCATTTATAGTTGCATCAACCAAACTATTGTTTTTAAAGAAATTAATTATAAACTATCCAGACCAAAGTTGAATTGAGATTTTTAGCATGAATTTCAAACAAATTAATTTAAATGATTTTGACATGAATTGAGATTTTTAGCATGAATTCAAACATATTAATTTAAATGATTTTGACAGTTCCGAATCGAGCTCAAACATTAAACATACATGTAGTAAAAAGATCTTAAGATAATTCACAAAATTTTGAGGAAGAATATGAGCTACATTGGATGACCTAAGATGTGGGGTATCTGGTTGTCAAACAAGTGCTTGAATGTGAAAGCTACAGAGCCATTGTTTGTTTGCACAAATAACATTTCAAATAACAAATATGGTAGGTGGTTTTCCAATTAATCTTAGCTGCCGCTGCCAAAAGGAAAGCACTCTGGACAAATAAAATCTGTGGTAAAGGAGTCCTGAGACTTGCTTCACTGTTAATCACCCGCTCACTTTATGAAAGAATACTTGTGTTTTGAGTCTTCTACGTAACTTTAAAAATACTATCCTCCCCATAATAAAAATAAAAAATAAAAATGTGGTAAAGGACGCGGACGATAAGAATATTGATAAATAAGTGGCAACATATGGGCTTTATTCTTGGTTATCTCATGGGTAGTCTCAATATTGGACGAGTATATTATCATCAATATTGGATGAGAATATACTCATCGATTGAATCTATCACATGAGATAACCAAGATGAATTCGAATATCATGTGCGTGCTTTCTCTTTTATGCTGCAAATCTGAATCTCTGGCACATGGCGTGCTTCCCTGTTTTAAATCACGCAATTCAATGCAAATTGGTTGCTCTATTCTACACAAACACAACTACCATGTATAATTAAATGTCTTTTCCATCGATCCATGTTCTTGTTCCTACAAAGCATTTTTTTAAATATTAACTACAAAAATAAAGTCATGGGGAACACATTTCAATATATTTAACCTAGTCACAACCAAATTGGATCATATTTTAAAGATTAAACATTCAAACTTTAAAGGTTACTTGCATTGTTTCAAGATGCAATAACATCTCCAAAATATTCTCATTATGATTCTTAAAATATCGTGTCTTCACAAAGCAATGGAACTCAACCTATCCAAAAACTTGACTGCTAGGCATGCATATCGAGTTGTGGCACAAGTATCTTGTTCGTGATTCATCGAACGTGAAGTGAACTCAAACTCGAGTGGGATTTGAGCTGGTCAAACCATCTCAAGTTTAACTCAAGTATTCTAATCTCATCAATGTATATTAGAAGTTATGATAAATTTCCTTTTTAAATAATAAAAAAATTACTATATTCATCTTAGATTATTTAATTATATTAGAACAATCATTTTAAACTAAAGATTTTTTTCTAGTCATAACTAAAGCTCAATTGAATTCAAGCTTGATTCGTAATAAAAAAAATTCGAGTTATTAAAAAACAATTCAAACCGAACATCCTCAGAGTGCAAATGAATTAAGAGATTTGAAGTCATAGATTTCAAATCTATTTAATTGTTAAATAAATTCATATTTGGTGTATTTCTAATTCACATCATTACTAATTTATGTAAATGTAATTGTAATTATGATTGATTTGAAATGCACCTAAAATATGTGTTTTTTCAAATATAAGTTTCAAATTCATTCTCAAATCAAATCCCTCAATTCAAATTAAATACATCCATCCAAATACAACCTAAAAGAATATCAAAACTCGATAGAGAAAACATGAAATGTCTTACACCATTGAATGTATTAAATCATTTTTAGATCCTACATAAAATTTACATTAAACCCCATAAATGGATTATATGTAATTTTCTTTAATTAAGAGAAGCATACTAAGTTAATACTATTATAAGGACGAACCATCACCTAATTCCGTAATTACAAGTGAATTCAGCTGCCTTTAATTCATAAAAAAATGCTAATTTATTTTAAAAATGAAAAAAAAAAAAGAATAAGACTAATGAATTTTTATAAAAATCAATAAAAATTTAAAACAAATTAATTTTTTCAAAAAATTATTAAAATAATATTAAAAATATGAAAAATCGGTTATTCGGTTAATCGATACCGAATTAACCGACTTTTTTATAAATCTGTTGGTGTACACCATTCCCAGCGTGCATAAGTATTTCCCCTAATTAGCACAAGGATGGCGCAGTAATTCTCATGCTTCAATAGGAGAACCATGTATGCATCATTATTGCATGACCCTATTCTCCTCTTTAGAAAGAACTACACATTCCAGACTGTTCTTCAATGTTTATTCGTTACATATGAATCCATCCACAAAATATAGCTATTATAAATTTATACGATAAAGTGACAGGCAGGCACATGGGAATGCATGTGCATAATTTATATCAAACATACAGACATTTCAACTGTCAGTAATTCAGAATTTATAATTTTTATTCATACGCAAATGAATCCTATATATCACAACAAATAAGATTTTGATTAGTTTTTTTTTCTTCTTTCGAAAAACTCATTATCCAGCCAGTGTTTTCCCCCACCATTTTATATTTAATAAATCATAACCACCGCCCTAACTGTTCTCTCCATCACCATCATCTCTCACCTTTAAATTCTCATCTACCCTCTTATATCAATGAGTCTCTCTACCTCCACCATCAAAGTATCTATCCTTATCACCCTGATTATTAGATTCTCCTCTACCGGTTCATGTTGAGTTGTTGACAAATCACCACCTCCACAACCATCACTAGATTCTCTAACACCACCTTATACACGAGTCACCTGTTAGTAACACAATCAGGGGAATAACAAAAAACTTTTAATTTTATGGGCTAAATATTGTTCGGAAGTGCATGTTTAAACATAGAAACGTTTATGCAATATATTTTATTAACTTGAAAAACAAAAAGAAAGCATTGAAACTATGTAATAAAAATATATCAAAATATTATTAAGTCCTTAAAATATCAAATTTGTCGATGATGAACCATGTTCAAAAACTCAACCTGTACCTACAATATAATTCTTACGCACATCGACTACTATAATAATTAAATTTTTAAAAATTAGTAATAATTTTATCTTATAATAACAATAATTGAAAGTTTTGTTCTTCAATTAATATAATTTCATAGCCTACTTATATTTTTGGTAGCATGTAGAAATTTGATTTAATCACATTACTTGATGAACCAATACTTATTTTCTTTTTTAAATTTTGGATAAGTTGATTTCGATAGTTTTTTTTATGAAATCTGAACATGCTAAATAAATAAAAGTTCTACAGATCCATCACCAAACATGCACCGATCGATCGGCAGTGCGAAACCAAGGCAACAATATTGGAGATCTACGTACCGATCGCTTGGTAGGACTTGACCCGATCGATCGGTATAGTGTGTGGGTTAAAAAAATAAAAGTTGAAACTACCGATCGATCGGTAGGAAATGTTTATGTACTATATACATGACTTGCTTTCTTGAATTTGTTTATTTTGGCTCATTTAAACTTTTTCTCGATTTCAAGACCTTTTTCATCTCCTAGTATTTGGAGATCTACCGATCGCTCGGTAGGACTTGCATCGATCACTCGTGTGAGGGCCCAATCCTAATGTGATGTTTAATTATCACACAGTGATTAATTTATGTAAACAGCGGAAGATTAAAAGTCATATACTATTACTTGGAATAAGAAACCATACATAACCTGAGCTCGCTCATCATGAAGCTCGGTTATCTCTCGATGCGTCGCTGTAAGCATCGTCACCATGTCCTCCTGTAAAGCCTGTCATGTCCGAACAACAAAAGACATGACAGCCCCCACAAAGGGGGTCAGTACCCCAGTACAAGAAATAAATAAATCATGTCAAATGACAAAGTATCATGCAATGCATACCATGTATGAATGCTATGTATGAATGGGTATAAAGAATCGAATCTCAAGATACCAAATATCGGAGTCCAAAGGAAGGTATCATCAAATAATGTCAGCTTGAGCAGAGGCTGACAACACACGCACATTGCGCTAGGAGACTCATCCTATGTGATGTGTTCGTCCATCCCTCGTGTCTAGGCTCGGTGACACGCGCGTGACTACAGTCGCTACCTATACTGTTTGTCATCGCCGTGCTCGTCGTTCCCGACACTCAGAGTGAATCAACTCACTCATAATCATGGATATCAAAGAAATGATAGATCACTATGATATGCCCATAAATCATTTATGCATCAAATGACATATGCAACTCAATATATCATGCAATCTCATGTGAAATCAATACATATCATGTAATTCACATTTCATGTACTACAATGTATCTCAAACATGTCATATAGTCACATAAGAATCACATAGTGACAATTAAATCATATAATTCAATTAATGACATGTAAAATCATACAAAGCATCATTACACGTCTTCATCAGACGTCATGATACAACTCATTTCAGCGTACCTCATAACCCAAGCTAATCTACCGAGTACTCCTCAGATCAACCCCGGAATCTATTAACCTGGTCATGTATACTAAAAATTATCACTAAGTGCTTAAGTAGGCACAATAGCTACAACAAGTTTTAAGGAATGACCCAAATCTAGTTCTCAAAGTTCAAAAACTCAAAGGACTTCATTTTCTTATCTAATGATGTCGAGCTAATTCCTCCATTTAAAGGTAGTAAAAACACTAAAAACGTAGCTTTTGAAATTCTGTTTTTTAGCTCGAGCAGTTTTTACAAAATCGCCATATCTTTTTCATTTTAACTTCAAATTGGGTGATTTCAATGGCAAATGACAGCCAACTTAAAGTACTAAAATACCTACTTCTGGACATTTTTCGGAATTCCTAGCCAAAATGCTCAGGAACTCGGATAACACACTGCATGGGATTTTCGTCCAAATGCAGGACATAGATTGTGCACTTAAAGTATAAAATTCATAACTACTCGGAAATAAGTCAGAATTGAGTCAACTTTTTTTTTAAAACTCAAGAGAATGAAAAGATCTACAATTTCATTTGAAGACCAACATCAAAATCGAACATTAATATTGTCAAAGCCCGGGCTGACATCAGAGAGACCGTATAATTTTTTTCTTCTAGGAAAACCCTAAAACCGAGTGAAAAATTCTTACGCCTTTTTGAAAACTCAAAATTTGAATCTGCCAAAGCCAACATGTTCCATTTACAACGTTATGACTTTTGACTTTCAGAATCAGCCCGGGCTGACATCAGAGAGGCCGTATAATTTTTTTCTTCTAGGAAAACCCTAAAACCGAGTGAAAAATTCTTACGGCTTGTTGAAAACTCAAAATTGGAATCTGTCAAAGCCAATATGTTCCTTTTACACCGTTATGACTTTTGACTTTAAGAAATTAGCCCGGTCTGACATCAGAGATGCCGTAAAAAAAATTTCTTCTAAGAAAACCCTAAAACCGAGTGAACAATTCTTACGCCTTTTTGAAAACTCAAATTTGGAATCTGCCAAAGCCAATATGTTCCATTTACACCGTTATGACTTTTGACTTTAAAAAATCAGCCCTGTCTGACATTAGAGAGGCCGTATAATTTTTTTCTTCTAGGAAAACCCTAAAACCGAGTGAAAAATTCTTACGCCTTTTTGAAAACTCAAAATTGGAATCTGCCAAAGCCAATATGTTACATTTACACCGTTATGGCTTTTGACTTTCAGAAATCAGCCCAGTCTGACATCAGAGAGGCCGTATAATTTTTTTTCTTCTAGGAAAACCCTATAACCGAGTGAAAAATTCTTAAGGCTTTTTGAAAACCCACAATTGAAATTTGCCAAAGCCAATATGTTATATTTACACCGTTATGACTTTTGACTTTCAGAAATCAGCCCGGTCTGGCATCAGATAGGCCGTATATATTTTTTTCTTCTAGGAAAACCCTAAAACCGAGTGAAAAATTCTTACGCCTTTTTTAAAACACAAAATTGGAATATGCCAAAGCCAAAATGTTCAATTTACACTTTTATGACTTTTGACTTTCAGAAATCAGCCCGGTCTGACATCAGAAAGGCCATATAATTTTTTTCTTCTAGGAAAGCCCTAAAACCGAGTGAAAAATTCATATGCTTTTAAGGGTTTGGCCATCCTTGAATGATAATAAATTACAATTGAGATCGAGAGATAAAATTGGAATTCGATATAGTGATTTATGCCGTGGATTTCAGGCTGAGATCGAGAGATAAAGTCAAATACATGTGTGATAGCAATAGATTTACCAAAATCAAAGGTTAGTAGTTTTCATAGATCAACTTACAATATTAATTGTTCAATAAGGGTACGAGAGTGGCTTATTGTTACGTTAGTATTAAATTTGTTATAGCCGGACCAAGGTATAACAAGTAAATTAGGAAAACTCGTCACCTTAGATTGTTTGAATTAATTCTTAACTAATATGCGAATTGTGGGGGATTACATAGGTGAACCGAAAGTCTTGATAATTGTCTCTATTGATTTTTTTCTCTATTGATTGTTTGGATTTATTATTGAGTTAGTTAGTTAATTTAGTTAATTAGTCATACCCATTTTTCGTAGGCTAAATATAGTTAAACTAGTGGAGTTTGGTACTTATTTCCTAGTCCTCGTGGGTTCGACACTCATACTTATATTATCATTATACTAAAACTTGACACCGTGCACTTGCGGTACATAATCGCTACACTGAAAAATATTGTTTAAAATAATAGCGATCAAGTTTTTGGCGCCGTTGACGGGGACTAGTTTTAATAATATCAAACGAGATTAGTTGACTGTAGTTTAGTCATTTGTTTTTTTTATTTTCGATTTTTTTTTCTCTTCTTCCTTTTTGGTTGATTGTTACAGGTTGTTATCTCTTGGTGCATGCTAAGGAGTAGCAAGCCTACACTTGAGTCCTTTGATCCCGAGATTGAACGCATTTGTCAAAGGAGGCTAAGGTGTAGGGCCTTCCTACCTTAACATCATAAACAAGACATAATCAGGGCTAAGCATGCATCACAGACAGTTTATGGTTCCGGTTATTACGTGAGCTAATAGGATTACAGGCCAAATAAAACTTCAAAAGCTAATTAATTACATTCCCAATAATGAATGTTAACATTATAGATTCACACTACTCCTAGAGTAGAGACTATACGAAATCCTGCATCCTAATTCACAATGCTCCTCGAAGCTCACTGCCTCAACCCGGCCCATAACCCTCCAAATCCAAAGGTGTACCTACAGGAACAACCCATCATGAGCATGCACATCATTACTTAACATCATAAGATAATGACATATAAACAAATGCATGAAAGTAATTGGTAACGTATACTTCCTGGTTAATCGCATTAACCCTCTTTGGTTGTCCCTGTTTCATAGCCATGCATATAATCATTAGTTCTTGACATGAATGATTAAAATCATACTTCGCATATATGCTCATAACCAACAATGTTAATTAGAAATGGGACTATCCTGGTTCTATTATGACAGCGGCACAATTGGCCCCCTCGCTCGACATAAAGCGGAATTGTGATACCCCTCGCTACGCCTTGATAGCGGATGTATCTCCTCTCTTAGCGGAATATGATACCCCTCGCTACGCCTTGATAGCGGATGTATCCCCTCGCTAGTTATGTGAGCGGCAAGTATCTTCCTCGCTTGCCCATAATAACCACCGGACATTCTACCATTTCTAGTAACATAGTTTAATATTCATCATAAACATCATAGCATCTTATAGACATCATCATCTTGTAAAACATGATAGTATCTTATAGAAATCATCATCTTGTAAAACATCATAGTATCTTATAGAAATCATCATCTTGTAAAACATCATCATCTTATAACATCATCATCATATAAGCATCATCATTTTATAGCATCATCATCTTATGAACATCATAACAAAATATAACAGTAAATGTACGAGATATTAGTTAAGTAAACTTGCTGGTTATTCGTTAACTTCTTCTTGTTGACCCTGATTCACATTCATGCATATGAGCATCTTACCCCATCGTATGGCATCTTACCATATCATAACATCGTGTGGCATCTTACCACGAGGGCATCTTACCCTATCGTATGGCATCTTACCATATCATAACATCGTGTGGCATCTTACCACGAGGGCATCTTACCCTATCGTATGGCATCTTACCATATCATAACATCGTATAAACATTACCATAAACTTACTTATCACAATCATCATCATAAACATCATCATCATGAACTTACTTATCATAATCATCGTCATAAACATCATATCACAAACTTACGTATCATAATCATCATCATAAACATTATATCATAAACTTACTTATCATAATCATCATCATAAACATCATCATCATGAACTTACGTATCAAAATCATCATCATATGTAGGAGTATGGTTTACCGTCCGATGCCCGTACGCTTCTTACGTACCTTAATTCCAAAAATGGAGAAGTTGTAGAACTTTATCTCCGTGAAGTTGTGGGTACCTGGGATGATTCTACATAACCATACAAATTGATATTAGAAGCTAAACAATAGCCAAATACCAAAAAATCAACAAAAATCATCATTTTCCACTTTTTAAATAGTGGCGATCGATCGCTACTTGAGGCGATCGATCGCCTCACTTTTTGCCTTGCGGCGATCGATCGCTTCATTTGAGGCGATCGATCGCCTGCTACGCGAAATGGCTACTGGCCTTCGGCGACCGATCGCCTGATTCAGGGCGATCGATCGCCACCTGTTGGTGCGTGATTTCTCACCATTTTTGTGCGTTTTTCAAGCTCATCCTCATACCTTTCAAAACCAAACTTTCCTACCACATCAACAACATCATAACCCACTAAAACCCACATAAAACACTTCAAAAATCATACCCCAACAACATACAACACATACACAAAATAAAGCCATATAAATCACTTCAAAATCATCCCATTTCAAATCCAAACTTCATAAAAACTTTAGGAAGGGTTCCATACCTCTTGAAGACTCCAAATCTTGACAAGAATCACACAAACACAAGTTTTGTGGAACTTTCCTTCTCCTTCCTTGGAGGATTTCGAAAATAGGGAAATGGGAAGGGTTTTGGGAATGAATTGGGGATTTTAGAGGGGAAAGGGTAAAGTGAGGGGAAAGAGGGTATAGTGGGGTATATGGGTTAATTAAATTGTACCCAAATATTAACATGATGTACAAAAAACCCCAACATGGTATTTTAAAAGCATTTTACAAAAAATGCAACCAACTTCAATAAATCTATAATTTCCTCATAATTAACAATCAATACAAATAAATCATGTTAACACTTCATTACCCAACATGCATAACATGCACCCTGAAACGTAATCCCCCGGGTCACGCCTATCATGTGACTAAGCATTTCATCATGATAATTAATTTCTCACATAAATCAATTATCCACATACTTAATCATATTAACATAATTAATGCCTTAATTACAATTAATCATTTCGGGGACATCACATTACTCCCCTACTTATAAGATTTCGTCCTCGAAATCGCATGCACTTACCCCAAAATGAAACTAAACATAAATCACATACCAGAGAATAGTTTCTGGGCAGTACTGTACCATATGCCGTTCCATCTCCCACGTAGCCTCCTCGACACCCCGACGATCCCACTGAACTTTGACCATCGGTATAATCTTGCTTCGAAATCTGCGATCCTCACGATCCAGAATTCTGACCGGTCGTTCAACGTAGGATACATCTGAGTCCAACTGCACTTCAGTAGGCTGTAATACAAGAGACGGATCTGGCTCATACTTCCGTAACATAGAGACGTGAAAGACATCATGAATATGTACCAGATAGAGACGGCGGTAGAGCCAAACGGTAGGCCAAAGTACTGATACGCTGCAATGCTTCATATGGACCAACATACCTCGGGGATAACTTCCCCCGCATACCAAAACAAACTACACCTCTGAAGGGTGAGATTTTCAAGAAGACCCTGTCTCCTACTTGGAATTCTAGCGGTCGTCGTCGCTTATTGGCATAGGCTGCTTGCCTATCCTGGGCCGCTTTCATCTTTTGGCGTATCATCTTAATCTTTTCTTCCATATCCTTAATCATATCCGGTCCTCCGACCGCTTTACTAGTCAAGTCCTCCCAATACAGCGGTGACTTCCGTAAAGAGCTTCAGAAAGTCTATTTGAATGCTCGCTTGATAGCTGTTATTATAGGAGAACTCCACCAATGGCACTGCATCCTGTCATGGAGTATCAAACTCCAAAACACATGCCCTCAACATGTCTTCGAGCGTCTGAATGGTACACTCTGTCTGACCATCTGTCTGAGGGTGATAAGTTGTACTCAGTCTCACCTCTGTACCCAAAGTTGTCTGAAGACCCTCCTAGAAATGTGGAGTAAACCTTGGGTCTCTGTCAAACACAATCAAGAATGGAACCCCATGCAACCTCACCACATCCCGCACATATGATTGGGCCATCTTTAGGTATGTGAAAGACACATGATAAGGGATGAAGTGAGCTACCTTCGTCATCCTATCCACGATTACCCAGATCGTATCAAATCTAGAGGCCGCTCTTGGCAAGTGGGTTACGAAGTCCATAGATATATGCTCCCACTTCCATTGGGGTACTTCCGAGCTCTTCAGCTCGCCACCAGGCCTCTGTCTTTCTGCCTTTACCTGCTGGCAGATCAAACATCTTTTGACGAAGGTCATAACATCACGCTTCATACCTCTCCACCAGAATTGACCACTTAGGTCCTTATACATTTTTCTTCCTCCTGGGTGAATACTGAACCGGCTACCGTGAGCTCGCTCCAATACTCCTCCACGCAACTCCGGCGTATCTGGGACTACCCAACGGTTGCCCAGTCTCAATGAACCATCTTCAGCCACTCTGAACTTTGATGGCTGACCTCGAAGTACTAATAACGACCACCTCTGAACCTCATCATCTGACCTCTGGGCTTTCCTAATAGCCCCAAATATGTCTGGCTCAGCCAATAAGGTCGACACTCGCACCGGCGACGTGTCCACATCGAATCATGGCCCAGATGGATACAAGAAGTCATAATAGCTGATAAATTCATGACATCCTCAGCAGTACTCTTCACCTTCCTACTTAAGGCGTCTGCTAATAATTCGCTTCACCTGGATGGTACTCAATTTCACAATCAAAATCTTTGAGTAAGTCCATCCATCTTCTTTGTCGCCTATTCAACTCAGCCTGTGTGAACAAAAACTTCATGCTCTTATGGTCCGTGTAGATGGTAAACGACGTACCATGCAAATAACGCCTCCAAATCTTCAAGGCAAATATAATGGCTGCCAGCTCCAAATCATGGACTGGGTACCTAGCCTCATGTGGTTCCAACCGCCTCGATGCATAAGCCACCACATGCTTATCTTGCATCAACACACAGTCCAAACCCTGCAGTGATGCATTCGTGTACAAGGCAAACCTCTTATTCTCAGAAGGAATCACCAATATAGGTGCCGTAGTCAACGACACTTCAATGCTTGGAAGCTTTCCTCACAAGCTTCGGACCAATAGAACGACACTCCTTTCTGAGTCAGCTGTGTCAGGGGTCTGGCAATCCCTAAGGATCTGGAGTACTGTTCTCAAGTGCTTCACGTATTCCTCTTCAGTTCGAGAGTAAATAAGCATATCGTCAATGAAAACTATGACGAACTGATCCAAATATGGTTGGAGCACACTGTTCATCAAACTCATGAAAACAGCTGGGGCATTCGTCACCCCAAAAGGCATGACTAAGAATTCATAGTGCCCATATCTCGTCCTGAAAGCTGTCTTCTATACATCATCTTCCCTTACTCGAATCTGATGATACCCCGACCTCAGATCGATCTTACTGTAGAGCCTCGTACCCTGCAACTGGTCAAACAAATCATCAATCCTCGGAAGCGGATACTTGTTCTTTACTGTAGCTTTGTTCAGTTGTCTGTAATCGATGCACAGCCGCATCGAACCATCTTTCTTCTTAACAAACAAAACTGGCGCACCCCAGGGCGATACGCTAGGGCGTATATAGCTCTTATCAAGGAGCTCTTGCAACTGAATCTTTAACTCCCTTAGCTCCGCTGGTGCCATCCTATCTGGGGCACGAGAAATGGTAGACGTCCCCGGTAGTAACTCAATCCCATACTCGACCTCTCTCGTCGGTGGGAATCCGGGAATCTCTTCCGGAAAGACATCAGGATACTCCGCCACTACGGGCACATCCTCAACTTTTAATTCTTCCCTATTTTCAGTAATATCAACAGCATAGATGAGATATCCTTTATGGTCTCGTTCCAATAACTGTGCCATCTTGACAGCAGATATTAACGGAATCCTTGAATGGGAACCATCCCCATAGAATGTCCATTGGACCCCATATCAAACCTGAATCGGACAGTCCGTGTCTGCAGTCCATAACTGCCTGATACTTGTTCAGCACATCGATGCCCACAATGCATTCAAAGTCTGACATTCCCAGAACAATCAAGTCTGTCCTCAGCTCGTTATCCTCAAAATAAATGAGGCCGTCATAAACAATCTGATCAGTTATCAAACTTCTTCCAGCGGGTGTCGAGACTACAAGAGGCATGGGCGACGGAGAAGTGCATATGAAATCACATCATCTACTTCAGCATTTGCTGCTATGCTGCAATACAAGGGTTAACAACAATACCCAAAAGCAGTTTATATAATACATCGTTAGAGAAACAAAACGTGTTAGTATAACATCATATACTTCATATGCAACATATGCATAAAACATGTTTAAAAGTAAGCACCTAGCCAACTTATTGCTAAGGCTACCCTTCGCTCATTCCCGGGTTCTCTAACCGCTGCTCTGATACCACTAATGTAGGGCCTTCCTACCTTAACATCATAAACAAGACATAATCAGGGCTAAGCATGCATCACAGACAGTTTATGGTTCCGGTTATTACGTGAGCTAATAGGATTACAGGCCAAATAAAACTTCAAAAGCTAATTAATTACATTCCCAATAATGAATGTTAACGTTATAGATTCACACTACTCCTAGAGTAGAGACTATACGAAATCCTGCATCCTAATTCACAATGCTCCTCGAAGCTCACTGCCTCAACCCGGCCCATAGCCCTCCAAATCCAAAGGTGTACCTACAGGAACAACCCATCATGAGCATGCACATCATTACTTAACATCATAAGGTAATGGCATATAAACAAATGCATGAAAGTAATTGGTAACGTATACTTCCTGGTTAATCGCATTAACCCTCTTTGGTTGTCCCTGTTTCATAGCCATGCATATAATCATTAGTTCTTGACATGAATGATTAAAATCATACTTCGCATATATGCTCATAACCAACAATGTTAATTAGAAATGGGACTATCCTGGTTCTATTATGATAGCGGCACAATTGGCCCCCTCGCTCGACATAAAGCGGAATTGTGATACCCCTCGCTACGCCTTGATAGCGGATGTATCTCCTCGCTTAACGGAATATGATACCCCTCGCTACGCCTTGATAGCGGATGTATCCCCTCGCTAGTTATGTGAGCGGCAAGTATCTTCCTCGCTTGCCCATAATAACCACCGGACATTCTACCATTTCTAGTAACATAGTTTAATATTCATCATAAACATCATAGCATCTTATAGACATCATCATCTTGTAAAACATGATAGTATCTTATAGAAATCATCATCTTGTAAAACATCATAGTATCTTATAGAAATCATCATCTTGTAAAACATCATCATCTTATAACATCATCATCATATAAGCATCATCATTTTATAGCATCATCATCTTATGAACATCATAACAAAATATAACAGTAAATGTACGAGATCTTAGTTAAGTAAACTTGCTGGTTATTCGTTAACTTCTTCTTGTTGACCCTGATTCACATTCATGCATATGGGCATCTTACCCTATCGTATGAAATCTTACCATATCATAACATCGTGTGGCATCTTACCACGAGGGCATCTTACCCTATCGTATGGCATCTTACCATATCATAACATCGTGTGGCATCTTACCACGAGGGCATCTTACCCTATCGTATGGCATCTTACCATATCATAACATCGTATAAACATTACCATAAACTTACTTATCACAATCATCATCATAAACATCATCATCGTGAACTTACTTATCATAATCATCGTCATAAACATCATATCACAAACTTACGTATCATAATCATCATCATAAACATTATATCATAAACTTACTTATCATAATCATCATCATAAACATCATCATCATGAACTTACATATCAAAATCATCATCATATGTAGGAGTATGGTTTACCGTCAGATGCCCGTACGCTTCTTACGTACCTTAATTCCAAAAATGGAGAAGTTGTAGAACTTTATCTCCGTGAAGTTGTGGGTACCTGGGATGATTCTACATAACCATACAAATTGATATTAGAAGCTAAACAATAGCCAAATACCAAAAAATCAACAAAAATCATAATTTTCCACTTTTTAAACAGTGGCGATCGATCGCTACTTGAGGCGATCGATCGCCTCACTTTTTGCCTTGCGGCGATCGATCGCTTCATTTGAGGCGATCGATCGCCTGCTACGCGAAATGGCTACTGGCCTTCGGCGATCGATCGCCTGATTCAGGGCGATCGATCGCCACCTGTTGGTGCGTGATTTCTCACCATTTTTGTGCGTTTTTCAAGCTCATCCTCATACCTTTCAAAACCAAACTTTCCTACCACATCAACAACATCATAACCCACTAAAACCCACATAAAACACTTCAAAAATCATACCCCAACAACATACAGCACATACACAAAATAAACCCATATAAATCACTTCAAAATCATCCCATTTCAAATCCAAACTTCATAAAAACTTTAGGAAGGGTTCCATACCTCTTGAAGACTCCAAATCTTGACAAGAATCACACAAACACAAGTTTTGTGGAACTTTCCTTCTCCTTCCTTGGAGGATTTCGAAAATGGGGAAATGGGAAGGGTTTTGGGAATGAATTGGGGATTTTAGAGGGGAAAGGGTAAAGTGAGGGGAAAGAGGGTATAGTGGGGTATATGGGTTAATTAAATTGTACCCAAATATTAACATGATGTACAAAAAACCCCAACATGGTATTTTAAAAGTATTTTACAAAAAATGCAACCAACTTCAATAAATCTATAATTTCCTCATAATTAACAATCAATACAAATAAATCATGTTAACACTTCATTACCCAACATGCATAACATGCACCCTGAAACGTAATCCCCCGGGTCACGCCTATCATGTGACTAAGCATTTCATCATGATAATTAATTTCAACACATAAATTAATTATCCACATACTTAATCATATTAACATAATTAATGCCTTAATTGCAATTAATCATTTCGGGGACATCACATAAGGCAAGCAAGAGCACAGATGGCTAATACCGAGGAGATTCCGGTACCACTAGTTGCAAGATCACTCATGGACTATGCACACCCTGCATTCCATGGATCACTGTCAAGTATCACGAGACCAACCATACAGGCTAACAACTTCGAAATCAAGCCTGCTATCGTACAGATGATCCAACATTCGGTTCAGTTTGGGGGAGATGCTACAGATGATCCAAATGATCACATCTCCAACTTCTTGGAGATTTGTGATACATTCAAGCATAATGGCGTTACTAACGACGCCATCAGGTTACGTTTGTTTCCCTTTTCTTTAAAAGATAAAGCTAAATCCTAGTTACAATCGTTGCCTGCAGGATCTATTACCACGTGGGATGGAATGGCGCGGTTGTTCTTGTCAAAAATTCTTTCCACCATCCAAGACGGCCAAGATGCGCAATGACATCACTACTTTTGCCCAATGTGATCCAGAGACACTATATGAGGCTTGGGAGCGCTTCAAAGATCTACTGAGGAGATGCCCACATCACGGCCTCCCTATCTGGCTGCAGGTGCAAACATTTTATAACGGTTTATTTTCTGATAATCGTTCAATGATTGATGCAGCGTCAGGAGGAACCGTGATGAGGAAGACGCCCGAGGAGGCCTATACGCTGTTGGAGGAGATGGCTGCTATTAGCTGTCAATGGCAGTATGAAAGGAACGTGCAAAAGAAGCAAGTCGGAGTGCATCAAGTAAGTGAAGTCACTGCCATAGCTGCCCAATTGGAAGCGCTTAACAAGAAGATGGATAGTTTGAGCATGCATGCAATGCAAGTTCAAACTGTTACATGCGAGCTTTGCCATGGAGGACATCCGAGCACTGAATGCCAGGTTGGTAACCCATTCATTACTACTAATGAAGCTGTTAATTTTGTACGGAACCGACCACCACCTACCCGTACCCAAATACGTACAATACAGGGCCGAGGAACTTTCATCAACCACCACCGGGGTATGCACCAAAGCCAAGCATGGAGGAGCTGCTAACTAAGTTCATATCATCGGCTGAAACAAGGATGGACAATCATGAGGCATCGATAAAGAACTTGGAAGTCTAAGTGGGATAGTTAGCAAAGATCGTAGCCGAACGAGCACGAGGATCACTATCTAGTGACACTGAGACGAAACCTAGGGAGCAAGTCCATGCTATCACATTGAGGAGCGGAAAGGAGGTCGTTGAGAAGAAGGATGTGCACGTAGAGTTAAGAGGCGAGGCGGACATCAAGAAAGAAGATGATCAAACACACGAAAAAGGTAAGTCTACTAAGACCCCTACACCAATCACACCTGCTAAGGTATATATCCCACCCCCATTCCCCGCTGCGTATAAGAGAGCAAAGATTGATGCTAAATTTGCTAAATTTTTAGAATTGATTAAGAATCTTCATATTGAGATGCCTTTCATTGATGCTATTCGGCACATGCCGAACTATGCTAAGTTTTTAAAGGAGATTCTGAGAAAAAAGCGGAAACTGGGAGAGCATGAGATGATAAACTTAACTGAGGAGTGTTCTACTGTCATTCAAAATGATTCACCTCCAAAGTTAAAGGATCCAGGGAGTTTCACTATACCTTGCAAAATCAATTCTAAATCTTTCAATAAATCATTATGTGATTTGGGGTCAAGTGTTAATTTAATGCCTTTGTCTGTGTACAGGAAGCTGTGCTTAGGAGAGCTAAAAGCAATCAATGTTTCATTGCAGATGGCAGACAAGTCCATCAAGTACCCTCATGGGATAGTAGAGGATGTACCGGTGAAAGTTGACAAATTCACCATTCCGGTGGATTTCATGGTGCTTGACATAAAGGAGGAGGCGGACATACCATTGATACTAGGGAGACCATTCCTAGCTACTGGAAGGGCATTGATAGATGTCCAAGAAGGGAAGTTGATCCTCCGAGTAGGGGGATCAAGTTACTTATGATATGTTCAAAGTTGTGAACACTACACGCACTGAGCACCGATGTTTTAGTGTCAATATCATTGATACACTATCTGTTGATGCGATGCAGGTTAAGAGTGAGAAGAAGGTGGATGTCACATTGAATGGCCAACAAAGAAGAGGTAAATTTGGTGTAGGAGACTCGGCATTAATGAATAGGAAAAATATGAGATTTGTTCCATGGGAGTCTGACGCACCATGGGCTGGACCGTTCAAAGTTGTCAATGTTCTACCATTCGATACCTTCAAACTGAGAGATGACCACGGGGCACTATATACTGTGAAGGAGAAGTGGTTACGACATTACCACATGGAGGATGGAAACTCTTCCCCCACTGGCCCTTGCGGCACTTGAGCGTAAATGGTAAAAAGTCCATCTTGGGACTATAAATCAAGAACCATTTCCTATCCTTTGTTTGTTTTAGTTTATTTTGGTTTGTTTTGTTTTGTTTTTGATTTTTGGCGAGACTCCATGCGTGCTGTGACGTGTTCCAACACTATGCCCAATGAGCTGATAAGGAATTGGACAACGATCACTGACGGTCGTTGTCAAAGGTAAATGTTTTGTCTTACTTTCCATGCTTAGTACATTGAGGACAATGCGTGAATTAAGTTTGGGGGAGTGCATTACTGTGTCATGCTTCTTATTTGGAAATTGATCGTTTCTTGAGCACCAACGAAATTTGTTTTCTTGAAAATGAGTTCAACTAGTAAGATAAGAATGAATCATAGTAGTGGTCTATACTCCATGATGATATTAATCTCACTATGCATGCCAACTTGAGTTTTGATGATTATAAGACTTGTTTGTGGATATCTTGTTTTGAATAGCATGTCTAAGACGAGGAATACATTGAGCACATTTGAGTCATAATCTTGTGAATTGCACTTGTAGTAGTGAAAATTTTGGTGACCTTGATGAATTGGTTTTGACCATCTTAGAGTACCTTAGAAACTATTTGATGATGACACTTTGAGGCGAAATTTTATAGTTATGAACTTGACTTAGAAATGATTGAGGCGATCTTTGGACCGTTTGAGCCTTTCAAGCTTACCATGATACATATCAATATCTAGTGTTCCAATTTGAGCCTAATTGAAAAAGAATGGAGTATGTTTAACATACTATTAGCCCCCATTCAACATTTCTTTGGCAACTCATTATACCCACCTTTATGAGCTTAAATTGAAAAAGAATTATCCTTACCCAAAGGGAGTATAATGATTCTCATTATATTGTCATAAATTGCTATATTTTGATGAGCTTATTATTGAAAAAAATGATGAATGAGAAAAGAAAAAGATAGATAAAGCCTTGAAAACAAAAAAATCTAATTAAGACCCAAAGTGGCCAAGGCTAAAAGAAAAAGAAGAGAAGCTCAATTTTGTGGTAAAAATATGAACACTACATGCTTATACTCTCTTCTTTGTGCTATCCTATCTTTTTTTTGAAGCCAACACCTAGGCCTAACACTACAAGCTTAAAAAGACCTATTGATCCAAGTCTAGGGAGTGACTACATTAGTGGAGAAGTTGTTTGAAAATAGGACTAAGGGGTGCTCAAGGATAATCTTAACTTTCATTACCTAGCATGATTTGATCTATGAAAATTGCATGAAACTTGAAAGTGACAATAGCACACACGCACGTTCGGATTTGGAGACATGTTGCTTGAACTAGGAGAAAACACAACTTGTTAAACTTTCTGATATATTTTTGTTCGTCTGTAAGTGAGATGTCTGAGCTATATGATTGACTATGAGTTAGTTTATTTGAATCTTTAATATCGAACACTACTTTGTGATTTTATTTTTGCTCGAGACGATCAAGTGTTGATAAGTGTGATTTTTACACTTAATTTAATATAAGATTAGAGGTGTTTTGTAATGATTTCTGGAAATTATTACGTGTTTTGGTATATATTTGTTTATTTCAGGAATCCAGGTCCAATTGCATAAATTTGGAGGAATTAAGCTAAAAATGATGAAAAAGGACCCAACCGCGCACAACCTGGATATTATCGGACAAATAAGGAAATCAAGTGGGACACATTATTTATACATTCAGACGTGAGCAACAAGGGAATAAAAAAAACAAAGTTACGTGAGGCAATAGTGACCGAGAGAAAGGGAAGAGAGTTCCTGGAATTCACGTGAACTGATAGGAGGTGAGCAAGAGGAAAAAGCGGACGAAAGATTGAGAAGAGATAACAAATATATATCAGAATATTAGAGAGAGGAGAAGGGACGTGATATCAGATAAGAGGGGGACTTACGTGAAAGAGGGGGCAGGAAGTTACGTGAACGGGATCAGAAGATAAAAGAGGAAAACTCACGTACGAGAAGGAGGGACGTATTCACAGCAATATTTACGTAAGGAGACGTGAGGAAGGCGAGAGCAGATTTAGGAAGGAAAAGGACTTCAACGTGTTTACAATTCTTCAGGGAGAGACGAAGGGAGAGTTACGTGAGGAGTGTAACAGATACGGAAGATACAGAAACATACAGAGAGAAGGAGGGAGTAAAGAGAAGAAGAAAGGACGAGCAAGAGATACAGAGAGGGGAGTCGAGAGAATCAGAAGGAGAAGAAAAGAGACAGAGAGGAGATAAGAAAAAGAGCAGCAACGAGAAGATTCATGGAAAAAAGAGGGACGAACGAGAAGGAGATAAGAGGAAACGTGAGCCAGGGATAAACCTTCAGAAAGGTAATCAGATTGAGAGAGATACGAAAGAAAATTCTGGACGTGAGGAAGAGATTTTGGAGGTGAACAGACTTGAGCAAAAGAAACTTTCAAAGATGGGAATTGACGTTAAAGACGTAAAGAAATTTACGTGAACAGAGGATCGAGAACGTGAAGGAGTGAAGGTTTTATGCGAGGCGAGCAGATATTTAGGAAGAAAATTTACTTATTATTCACGAAGGGATCACTCACGTACAGAACAGAGCACAACATTGAGAGACGGAGCTACGGTTGACGACGCGATTCAACATCGCTTGTTTATACGTATTTCTAAACTTTGTTTGATTCTATTTAATTTCTTTATGCTTTTGATGTTGAAAAACATGATATTGCATTTGATATTAAATATGTTGCTAGACTAAGTTTGTTGTCAAGACTTAGGGGATCCAATGTTATGAACCCATGATTTAATTTTATTGTTTTGATTGATTCTTATTATCTAAGTGCATAGATCATTGTTCTTCATGCTTTTAAGGGTTTGGCCATCCTTGAATGATAATAAATTACAATTGAGATCGAGAGATAAAATTGGAATTCGATATAGTGATTTATGCCGTGGATTTCAGGCTGAGATCGACAGATAAAGTCAAATACATGTGTAATAGCAATAGATTTACCAAAATCGAATGTTAGTAGTTTTCATAGATCAACTTACAATATTAATTGTTCAATAAGGGTACGAGAGTGGCTTATTGTTACGTTAGTATTAGATTTGTTATAGCCGGACCAAAGTATAACAAGTGAATTAGGAAAACTCGTCATCTTAGATTGTTTGAATTAATTCTTAACTAATAGGAGAATTGTGGGGGATTACATAAGTGAACTGAAAGCCTTGATAATTGTCTCTATTGATTTTATTCTCTATTGATTGTTTGGATTTATTATTGAGTTAGTTAGTTAATTTAGTTAATTAGTCATAACCATTTTTCGTAGGCTAAATATAGTTAAACTAGTGGAGTTTGGTACTTATTTCCTAGTCCTCGTGGGTTCGACACTCATACTTATATTATCATTATACTAAAACTTGACACCGTGCACTTGCGGTACATAATCGCTACACTGAAAAATATTGTTTAAAATAATAGCGATCAAGTCTGACATCAGAGAGGCCGTATAATTTTTTTTCTTCTAAGAAAACCCAAAAACCGAGTGAAAAATTCATACACCGTTTTGATAACTCAAAATTAGAATCTGCCAAAGCCAAAATGTTCCATTTACACTGTTATGGCTTTTGACTTTCAGAAATCAGCCCGGGCTGACATCAGAGAGGTCGTATAATTTTTTTTCTTCTAGGAAAACCCTAAAACCGAGTCAAAAATTCTTACGGCTTTTTAAAACTCAAAATTGGAATCTGCCAAAGCCAATATGTTCCATATACACCGTTATGACTTTTGACTTTCAGAAATCTGCCCGGTCTGACATCAGAGAGGCCGTATAATTTTTTTCTTTTTAGGAAAATCCTAAAATCGAGTGAAAAATTCTTACGGCTTTTTGAAATCTCAAAATTGGAATCTTCCAAAGCCAATATTTTCTATTTACACCGTTATAACTTTTGACTTTCAGAAATCATCCCGGTCCGACATCAGAAAGGCCGTATAATTTTTCTCTTCTAGGAATACCCGAAAACAGAGTGAAAAATTCTTACGGCTTTTTGAAAACTCAAAATTGGAATCTGCCAAAGCCAATATTTTCCATTTACACCGCTATGACTTTTGACTTTCAGAAATCAGCCCGGTCTGACATCAGAGATGCAGTATAATTTTTTTCTTCTAGGAAAACCCTACAACCGAGTGAAAAATTCTTACGGCTTTTTGAAAACTCAAAATTGGAATCTGCCAAAGCCAATATGTTCCATTTACACCGTTATTACTTTTGACTTTCAGAAATCAGCCCGATCTGACATTAGAGAGGCCGTATAATTTTTTTTCTTCTAGGAAAACCCTAAAATCGAGTGAAAAAATCTGACGACCTTTTAAAAACTCAAAATTGGAATCTGCCAAAGCCAAAATGTTCCATTTATACCGTTATGACTTTTGACTTTCAGAAATCAGCACGGGCAGACATCAGAGAGGCCTATATTTTTTTTACTTCTAGGAAAACCCTAAAACCAAGTGAAATTTTTTTTACGGCTTTTTGAAAACTCAAAATTGGAATCTCCAAAAGCCAATATGTTCCATTTACACAGTTATGACTTTTGACTTTCAGAAATCAGCCCGGTCCGACATCAGAGAGGCCGTATAATTTTTTTTCTACTAGGAAAACCCTACAACCGAGGGAAAATTTTTTACGCCTTTTTGAAAACTCAAAATTGGAATCTGCCAAAGCCAAAATGTTCCAGTTACACCGTTATGACTTTTGACTTTCAAAAATCAGCCCGGTCTGACATCAGAGAGGCAGTATAATTTTTTTTCTTCTAGAAAAACCCTACAACCGAGTGAAAAATTCTTACGGCTTTTTGAAAAATCAAAATTGGAATCTGCCTAACCCAATAAGTACCATTTACACCGTTATGACTTTGACTTTCAGAAATGAGCTCGGGCGGACATCATAGAGGACGTATAATTTTTTTTCTTTTAGAAAAACCCTAAAACCGAGTGAAAAATTCTTACGCCTTTTTGAAAACTTAAAATTGGAATCTGCCAAAGACAAAATGTTCCATTTACACCATTATGACTTTTGACTTTCAGAAAAACAGCCCGGGCAGACATCAGAGAGGCCGTATATTTTTTTTCCTTCTAGGAAAACCATAAAACCGCGTGAAAAATTCTTACGGCTTTTTGAAACCTCAAAATTGGAATATGCCAAAGCCAATATGTTCCATTTACACCGTTATAACTTTTGACTTTCAGAAATCAGCCCGGTCTGACATCAGAGAGGCCGTATAATTTTTTTTCTTCTAGGAAAACCCTAAAACCGAGTGAAAAATTCTTACGGCTTTTTGAAAACTCAAAATAGGAATCTGTCAAAGCCAATATGTTCCATTTACACCGTTATGACTTTTGACTTTCAGAAATCAGCCCGGTCTGACATCACAAAGGCCGTATAATTTTTTTTCTGCTAGGAAAACCCGAAAACCGAGTGAAAAATTCTTACTTCTTTTTAAAAACTCATAATTGGAATCTGCCAAAGCCAATATGTTCCATTTACAGCGTTACGACTTTTGACTTTCAGAAATCAGCCCGGGCGGACATCAGAGAGGCCGTATAATTTTTTTCTTCTAGGAAAACCCTAAAAACCGAGTGAAAAATTCTTACGGCTTATTGAAAACTAAAATTGGAATCTGCCAAAGCCAATATGTTCCATTTACACCGTTATGACTTTTGACTTTCAGAAATCAGCCCGGTCTGAAATCAGAGAGGCTGTATAATTTTTTTTCTTCTAGGAAAACCCTAAAACCGAGTGAAAAAATCTTACAAGTTTTTGAAAACACAAAATTGGAATTTACCCAAGCCAATATGTTCCATTTACACCGTTATGACTTTTGACTTTCAGAAATCAGTCCGGTCTGACATCAGAGACGCCGTATAATTTTTTTCTTCTAGTAAAACCTGAAAACCGAGTGAAAAATTCTTACGGCTTTTTGAAAACTCAAAATTGGAATATGCCATACCAATATCTTCCATTAACACCGTTATGACTTTTGACTTTCAGAAATCAGCCCGGTCTGTCATCAGAGAGGCCGTATAAGTTTTTTTCTTTTAGGAAAACCCTAAAACCGAGTGCAAAATTCTTACGGCTTTTTGAAAAGTCAAAATTGGAATCTGCCAAAGCTAATATGTTTCATTTACACCGTTATGACTTTTGACTTTCAGAAATCAGCTAGGGCTGACATCAGAGAGGCCGTATAATTTTTTTCTTCTAGGAAAACCCTAAAACCCAGTGAAAAATTCTTACTCCTTTTTGAAAACTTAAAATTGGAATCTTAATGTTACATTTACACCTTTATGACTTTTGACTTTCAGAAATCAGCCCGGTCTGACATCAGAGAGGCAGTATAATTTTTTTTCTTCCAGGAAAACCCGAAAACCGATTGAAAAATTCTTATTTCTTTTTGAAAACTCAAAATTGGAATCTGCCAAAGCCAATATGTTCCATTTACACCGTTATGACTTTTGACTTTCAGAAATCAGCCCGGGCTGACATCAGAGAGGCCGTATAATTTTTTTGCTTCTAGGAAAACCCTAAAACCGAGTGAAAAATTCTTACGGCTTTTTGAAAACTCAAAATAGGAATCTGCCAAAGCCAATATGTTCCCTTTACACCGTTATGACTTTTGACTTTCAGAAATCAGCCCGGTCTGACATCACAAAGGCCGTATAATTTTTTTCTTCTAGGAAAACCCGAAAATCGAGTGAAAAATTTTTACTTCTTTTTGAAAACTCATAATTGGAATCTGCCAAAGCCAATATGTTTTTACTTTCAGAAATCAGCCCGGGCAGACATCAGAGAGGCCGTATATTTTTTTTTTTGTTCTAAGAAATATTAAAAACCGAGTGAAAAAATCTTACGGCTTTTTGAAAACTCAAAATTTGAATCTGCCAAACCCAATATGTTCCATTTAAACCGTTATGACTTCTGACTTTCAGAAATCCGCCCGGTTTGACATCAGAGAGACCGTATAATTTTTTTTCTTCTAGGTAAACCCTAAAACCGAGTGAAAAATTCTTACGACTTTTTGAAAACTCAAAATTGGAATATGCCAAAGCCAAAACGTTCCATTTACACCGTTATGACTTTTGACTTTCAGAAATCAGCCCGGTCTGACATCAGAGAGGCCGTATAATTTTTTTTCTACTTGGAAAACCCCACAACCGAGTGAAAAATTCTTACACCTTTTTGAAAACTCAAAATTGGAATCTACCAATGACAAAATGTTCCATTTACACCGTTATGACTTTTGACTTTCAGAAATCAGCCCGGGCAGACATCAGAGAGGCCGTATATTTTTTTTTCTTCTAGGAAAATCCTAAAACTGAGTGAAAATTTCTTACTGCTTTTTTAAAACTCAAAATTGGATTCTGCCAAAGCCTATATGTTCCATTTACACGGTTATAACTTTTGACTTTCAGAAATCAGCCCGGTCTGAAATCAGAGAGGTTGTATAATTTTTTTCTTCTAGGAAAACCCTAAAACCGAGTGAAAAAATCTTACGACTTTTTGAAAACACAAAATTGGAATTTACCAAAGCCAATATGTTCATTTTACACCGTTATGACTTTTGACTTTAAGAAATCAGCCCGGTCTGACATTAGAGACGCAGTATAATTTTTTTTTCTAGGAAAACCTGAAAACCGAGTGAAAAATTCTTACGGCTTTTTGAAAACTCAAAATTGGAATATGCCAAACCAATATCTTCCATTAACACCGTTATGACTTTTGACTTTCAGAAATCAGCCCGGCCTGTCATCAGAGAGGCCGTATAATTTTTAATATTTTAGGAAAACCCTAAAACCGAGTGAAAAATTTTACGGCTTTTTGAAAAGTCAAAATTGGAATCTGCCAAAGCCATTATGTTTCATTTACACCGTTATGACTTTTGACTTTCAGAAATCAGCCAGGGCTGACATCAGAGAGGCCGTATAATTTTTTTCTTCTAGGAAAACCCTAAAACCCAGTGAAAAATTCTTGCGCCTTTTTGAAAACATAAAATTGGAATCTGCCAAATCAAAAATGTTACATTTACACCGTTATGACTTTTGACTTTCAGAAATCAGCCCGGGCTGACATCAGAGAGGCCGTATAATTTTGTTTCTTCTAGGAAAACCCTAAAACCGAGTGAAAAATTCTTACGGCTTTTTGAAAACTCAAAATAGGAATCTGTCAAAGCCAATATGTTCCATTTACACCGTTATGACTTTTGACTTTCAGAAATCAGCCCGGTCTGACATCACAAAGGCCGTATAATTTTTTTTCTTCTAGGAAAACCCGAAAATCGAGTGAAAATACTTCTTTTTGAAAACTCATAATTGGAATCTGCCAAAGCCAATATGTTCCATTTACACCGTTATGACTTTTGGCTTGCATAAATCAGCCGGAGCTGACATCAGAGAGGCCGTTTATTTTTTTTTGTTCGAAGAAATCCCAAAAACCGAGTGAAATTTTTTACGTCTTTTTGAAAACTCAAAATTTGAATCTGCCAAACCAATATGTTCCATTTAAACCGTTATGACTTTTGAATTTCAGAAATCCGCCCGGTTTGACATCAGAGAGAACGTATAATTTTTTTTCTTCTAGGTAAACCCTAAAACCGAGTGAAAAATTCTTACGGCTTTTTGAAAACTCAAAATTGGAATATGCCAAAGCCAAAACCTTCAATTTACACCGTTATGACTTTTGACTTTCAGTTCAGCCCGGTCTGACATCAGAGAGGCCGTATAAATTTTTTTCTTCTAGGAAAACCCCACAACCGAGTGAAAAATTCTCACGCCTTTTTGAAAACTCAAAATTGGAATTTACCAATGACAAAATGTTCCATTTACACCGTTATGACTTTTGACTTTCAGAAATCAGCCCGGGCAGACATCATAGAGGCTGTATATTTTTTTTCTTCTAGGAAAAACCTAAAACCGAGTGAAAATTTCTTACGGCTTTTTGAAAACTCATAATTGGATTCTGCCAAAGCCTATATGTTCCATTTACACCGTTATAACTTTTGACTTTCAGAAATCAGCCCGGTCTGACATCTGAGAGGCCGTATAATTTTTTTTCTTCTAAGAAAACCCCAAAACCGATTGAAAAATTCTTACGGCTTTTTGAACACTCAAAAGTGGAATTTGCCAAAGCCAATATGTTCCATTTACACAGTTATGACTTTCGACTTTCAGAAATGAGCCCGGGCAGACATCATAGAGGCCGTATATTTTTTTTTCTTCTAGGAAAACTCTAAAACCGAGTGAAAAATTCTTACGGCTTTTTGAAAACTCAAAATCGGAATCTGGCCAAAGCCAATATGTTCCATTTACACCGTTACGACTTTTGACTTTCAGAAATCAGCCAGGGCTGACATCAGAGAGGCCGTATTATTTTTTTTTCTTCTAGGAAAAGCTTAGAACCGAGTGAAAAATTCTTAACGGCTTTTTGAAAACTCAAAATTGGAATCTGCCAAAGCCAATATGTTCTATTTACACCGTTATGACTTTTGACTTTCAGAAATCAAGCCCGGGCTGACATCATTGAGGCCGTATAATGTTTTTTCTTCTAGGAAAACCCTAAAACCGAGTGAAAAAATCTTACGACTTTTTGAAAACTCAAAATTGGAATCTGCCAAAGCAAATATGTTCCATTTACACCGTTATGACTTTCAGAAATCAGCACGGGCTGACATCGGAGAGGCCGTATAATTTTTTTTCTTCTAGGAAAACCCGAAAACCGAGTGAAAAATTCTAACTTCTTTTTGAAAACTCATAATTGGAATCACCCAAAGCCAATATGTTCCATTTACACCGTTATGACTTTTGACTTTCAAAAAATCAGCCCGGGCTGACATCAGAGAGGCCGTATATTTTTTTTTGTTCTAAGGAAACCCAAAAACCGAGTGAAAAATTCTTACGGCTTTTTGAAAACTCAAAATTGGAATCTGCCAAACCCAATATGTTCCATTTAAAGCGTTATGACTTTTGACTTTCAGAAATCCGCCCGGTTTGACATTAGAGAGAACGTATAATTTTTTTTCTTCTAGGTAAACCCTAAAACCGAGTGAAAAATTCTTACGGCTTTTTGAAAAGTCAAAATTGGAATCTGCCAAAGCCAATATGTTCCATTTACAACCGTTATGACTTTTGACTTTCAAAAATCATCCAGGGCTGACATCAGAGAGGCCGTATAATTTTTTCTTCTAGGAAAACCATAAAACCTAGTGAAAAATCTTACGCCTTTTTGAAAACTTAAAATTGGAATCTGCAAATCAAAATGTTATATTTACACCTTTATGACTTTTGACTTTAAGAAATCAGCCCGGTCTGACATCAGAGAGGCCGTATAATTTTTTTTGTTCAAAGAAAACCCTAAAACCGAGTGAAAAATTCCTACGCCTTTTTGAAAACTCAAAATTGGAATCTGCCAAAGCGAAAATAATCCATTTACACTGTTATGACTTTTGACTTTCAGAATCAGCTCGGGCTGACATCAGAGAGGCCGTATAATTTTTTTCTTCTAGGAAAACCCTAAAACCGAGTGAAAAATTCTTACGGCTTTTTGAAAACTCAAAATTGGAATCTGCCACAGCCAATATGTTCCATTTACACCGTTATGACTTTTGACTTTCATAAATCAGCCCGGTCTGAAATCAGAGAGGCCGTATAATTTTTTTTCTTCTAGGAAAACCCTAAAACCGAGTGAAAAAATCTTACGACTTTTTGAAAACTCAAAATTGGAATTTACCAAAGCCAATATGTTCCATTTACACCGTTATGACTTTTGACTTTCACTAATCAGCCCGGTCTGACATCAGAGAGGCCGTATAATTTTTTTCTTCTAGGAAAACCTGAAAATCGAGTGAAAAATTCTTACGTCTTTTTGAAAACTCAAAATTGGAATATGCCAAAGCCAATATCTTCCATTAACACCGTTATGACTTTTGACTTTCAGAAATCAGCCCGTCTGTCATCAGAGAGGCCGTATATTTTTTTCTTCTAGGTAAACCCTAAAACCGAGTGAAAAATTCTTACGGCTTTTTGAAAACTCAAAATTGGAATCTGCCAAAGCCAATATGTTCCATTTACACCGTTATGACTTTTGACTTTCAGAAATCAGCCCGGGCTGACATCAGAGAGGCCTTATATTGTTTTTTCTTCTAGGAAAACCCTAAAACCGAGTGAAAAAATCTTACGACTTTTTGAAAACTCAAAATTGGAATCTGCCAAAGCAAATATGTTCCATTTACACCGTTATGACTTTTGACTTTCAGAAATCAGCCCGGGCTGACATCAGAGAGGCCGTATAATTTTTTTTTCTTCTAGGAAAACGCCAAAAACCGATTGAAAAATTCTTACTTCCTTTTGAAAACTCATAATTGGAATCTGCCAAAGCCAATATGTTTTTTACTTCAGAAATCCAGCCCGGGCTGACATCAGAGAGGCCGTATATTTTTTTTTGTTCTAAGCAAAACCAAAACCGAGTGAAAAATTCTTACGGCTTTTTGAAAACTCAAAATTGGAATCTGCCAAACCCAATATGTTCCATTTAAAAAACCGTTATGACTTTTGACTTTCAGAAATCCGCCCGATTTGACATCAGAGAGACCGTATAATTTTTTTTCTTCTAGGTAAACCGTAAAACCGAGTGAAAAATTCTTACGGCTTTTGAAAACTCAAAATTGGAATATGCCAAAGCCAAAATGTCCATTTACACCGTTATGACTTTTGACTTTCAGAAATCAGCCCGGTCTGACATCAGAGAGGCCGTATAATTATTTTTCTTCTAGGAAAACCCCACAACCGAGTGAAAAATTCTTACGACTTTTTGAAAAACTCAAAATTGGAATCTACCAATGACAAAATGTTCCATTTACACCGTTATGACTTTTGACTTTCAGAAATCAGCCCGGACAGACATCAGAGAGGCCGTATATTTTTTTTCTTCTAGGAAAAACCTAAAACCGAGTGAAAATTTCTTACGGCTTTTTGAAAACTCAAAATTGGATTCTGCCAAAGCATATATGTTCCATTTACACCGTTATAACTTTTGAATTTCAGAAATCAGCCCGGTCTGACATCAAAGAGGCCGTATAATTTTTTTTCTTCTAAGAAAACCCGAAAATCGAGTGAAAAATTCTTACGGCTTTTTGAACACTCAAAAGTGGAATTTGCCAAAGCCAATATGTTCCATTTACACAGTGTTGACTTTCGACTTTCAGAAATGAGCCCGGGCTGACATCATAGAGGCCGTATATTTTTTTTTCTTCTAGGAGAACCCTAAAACCGAGTGAAATTTTTTACAGCTTTTTGAAAACTCAAAATTGGAATTCTGCCAAAGCCCATATGTTTCCATTTACACCGTTATGACTTTTGACTTTCAGAAATCAGCCCGGTCTGAAATCAGAGAGGTCGTATAATTTTTTTTCTTCTAGAAAAACCCAAAAACCGAGTGAAAAATTCTTACGACTTTTTGAAAATCAAAATTGGAATATGCCAAAGCCAATATCTTCCATTAACACCATTATGACTTTTGACTTTCAGAAATCAGCCCTGTCTATCATCAGAGAGGCCGTATAAATTTTTTTATTTTAGGAAAACCCTAAAACCGAGTGAAAAAATTTCTTCGGCTTTTTGAAAAGTCAAATTGGAATCTTCCAAAGCCAATATGTTAGATTTACACCGTTATGGCATTTGACTTTCAAAAATCAGCCCGGGCTGAAATCAGAGAGGCCGTATAATTTTTTTCATCTACGAAAACCATAAAACTGGGTGAAAAATTTCTTACACCTTTTGAAAACTCAAATTGGAATCTGTCAAAGCCAATATGTTACAATTTACACCGTTATGACATTTGACTTTCAGAAATCAGCCCTGGCCAGACATTAGAGAGGCCGTATAATTTTTTTTCCTTCTAGGAAAACCCTAAACCGAGTGAAAAATTCTTAGACCTTTTGACAACTCAAAATTGGAACATGCCAAAGCCAATATGTTACACCATTATGACTTTTGACTTTCAGAAATCAGCCCGGTCCTGACATCAGAGAGGCCGTATAATTTTTTTCTTCTAGGAAAAACCTGAAAACCAAGTGAAAAATTCTTACGGCTTTTTGAAAACTCAAAATTGGAAATATGCCCAAAGCCAATATCTTCCTTTAAACCTATATGACTTTTGACTTCAGAAATTAGCCCCGGTCTAATCATCAGAGAGGCCGTATAATTTTTTTCTTTTAGGAAAACACTAAAACCGAGTGAAAAATTCTTACGGATTTTGAAAACTCAAAATTGAAATCTGCCAAAGCCAATTATGTTACATTTACACCGTTATGACTTTTGACTTTCAGAAATCAGACAGGGCTGACATCGGAGAGGCCGTATAATTTTTTTCTTCTAGGAAAACCCTAAAACACGAGTGAAAAATTCTTGCGCCTTTTTGAAAACTTAAAATTGGAATCTGCCAAAGCCAAAATATGTTACATTTACACCTTTATGACATTTTGACCTTCATAAGTCAGCCCGGTCTGACATCAAGAGAGGCAGTATAATTTTTTTTCTTCTAGGAAAACCCTAAAACCGAGTGAAAAATTCTTACTTCTTTTTGAAAACTCAAAATTGGAATCTGCCAAAGCCAATATGTTCCATTTACACCGTTATGACATTTGACTTTCAGAAATCAGCCCGGGCTGACATCAGAGATGCCGTATAATTTTTTCTTCTTCTAGGAAAACCCTAAAGCGAGTGAAATTCTTACGGCATTTTTGAAATCTCAGAATTGGAATGTGGCCAAGCCAATATGTTACATTTACAACCGTTATGACCTTTGACTTTCATAAATCAGCCCGGGCTGACATCAAGAGGCCGTATAATTTTTTTTTCTAGCGAAAACCCTAAACCGAGGTGAAAAATTCTTACGCATTTTTGAAAACTCAAATTGGAATCTGCCAAAGCCAATATGTTACAATTTACACAGTTTGACATTTGACTTTCATGAAATCAGCCCGGGCTGACATCACAGAGGCCGTTATAATTTTTTTTCTTCTACGAAAACCCTAAAACGAGTGAAAAATTCTACGGCTTTTGAAAACTCAGAATTGAATCTTCCAAAAGCCAATATGTTACATTTACACCGTTATGACATTTGACTTTCAGAATCAGCCCGGGCTGACATCAGCAGAGGCCGTATAATTTTTTTCTTCTAGGAAAACCCTAAAACCGAGTGAAAAATTCTACGGCATTTTGAAAACTCAAAATTGAATCTGCCAAAGCCAATATGTTACATTTACACCGTTATGGACATTTGACTTTCATAAATCAGCCCGGGCTGACATCAGAGAGGCCAGTATAATTTTTTTTCTTCTAGGAAAACCCTTAAAACGAGTGAAAACTTCTTACGGCCTTTTTGAAAACTCAAAATTGGAATCTGCCAAAGCCAATAGTTACATTTACACCGTTATGACTTTTGACTTTCATAAATCAGCCCGGGCTGACATTCACGAGAGGCCGTATAATTTTTTTTCCTTCTAGGAAAACCCTTAAAACGAGTGAAAAAGTCTTACGGCATTTTGAAAACTCAGAATTGGAATCTGCCAAGCCAATATGTTACATTTACACCGGTATGACATTTTACTTTCCTAAATCAGCCCGGGCTGACATCAGAGAGGCCATATAATTTTTTTTCTTCTAGGAAAACCCTAAAACCGAGTGAAAATTCTTACGGCATTTTGAAAACTCAAATGGAATCTGCCAAAGCCAATATGTTACATTTACACCGTTATGACATTTAACTTTCATAAATCAGCCCGGGCTGACATCAGAGAGGCCATATAATTTTTTTCTTCTAGGAAAACCATTAAAACTCGGTGAAAAATTTCTTACGCCTTTTTGAAAAACTCAAAATTGGAATCGGCCAAAGCCAATATGTTACATTTACACCGTTATGACATTTGACTTTCATAATCAGCCCGGGCTGACATCACAGAGGACGATACTAATTTTTTTCTTCTAGGAAAACCACTGAAACCGAGTGAAAAATTCTTACGCCTTTTTGAAAACTCAAATTGGGAATCTGCCAAGCCAATATGTTACATTTACACCGTTATGACATTTGACTTTCATAAATCAGCCCGGGCTGACATCAAGAGGCCGTATAATTTTTTTTCTCTAGGAAAACCCTAAAACGCAGTGAAAAATCTTTACGGCATTTGAAACTCAAAATTGGAATCTGCCAAAGCCAATATGTTACATTTACACCGTTATGACATTTGAACTTCATTAAATCAGCCCGGGCTGACATCAGATAGTGCCGTATAATTTTTTTTTCTTCTATGAAAACCCTAAAACGGGAAAAATTCTTACCCCTTTTTGAAAACTCAAAATGGGAATCTGCTAAAGCCAATATGTTACATTACACCGTTATGGCATTTTACTTTCAAAATCATCCCTGGCTGACATCAGAGAGGCCGCTATAATTTTTTTTCTTCTAGAAAACATAAAACCGGGTGAAAAATTCTACACATTTTTGAAAACTCAAAATGGAATTGCCAAAGCCAATATGTACCTTTATACTGTTATGACATTTGACTTTCAGAAATCAGCCCGGCTGACATCAGCAGAGGCCGTTATAATTTTATTTCTGTCAAGGAAGAAACCCTTTTAGAACCGGTTAGTGACAAAATACTTACGGCACTTTTGAAACACTCAAAATTGGAATCTGCCAAAGCCAATATGTTACATTACACCTTTAAGACATTTGACTTTCATAAATCAGCCCGGCTGTACATCAGAGAGGCCGTATAATTTTTTTTCTTCTAGGAAAACCCTAAAACCGAGTGAAAAATTCTTACGCTTTTTGAAAACTCAAAATTGGAATCTGCCAAAGCCAATATGTTACATTTACACCGTTATGACATTTGACTTTCATAAATCAGCCCGGGCTGACATCAGAGAGGCCGTATAATTTTTTTTCTTCTAGGAAAACCCTAAAACCGGGTGAAAAATTCTTACGCCTTTTTGAAAACTCAAAATTGGAATCTGCCAAAGCCAATATGTTACATTTACACCGTTATGACATTTGACTTTCATAAATCAGCCCGGGCTGACATCAGAGAGGCCGTATAATTTTTTTTCTTCTAGGAAAACCCTAAAACCGAGTGAAAAATTCTTACGCCTTTTTGAAAACTCAAAATTGGAATCTGCCAAAGCCAATATGTTACATTTACACCGTTATGACATTTGACTTTCATAAATCAGCCCGGGCTGACATCAGAGAGGCCGTATAATTTTTTTTCTTAGGAAAACCTAAAACCGAGTGAAAAATTCTTACGGCCTTTTGAAAACTCAAATTGGAATCTGCCAAAGCCAATATGTTACATTTACACCATTAAGACATTTGACTTTCATAAATCAGCCCGGGCTGACATCATAGAGGCCGTATAATTTTTTTCTTCTAGGAAACCCGTAAAACCGAGTGAAAAATTCTTACGGCCTTTTTGAAAACTCAGAATTGGAATCTGCCAAAGCCAATATGTTACATTTACACCATTATGACATTTGACTTTCATAAATCAGCCCGGGCTGACATCAGAGATGCAATATAATTTTTTTTCTTCTAGAAAACCCTAAAACCGAGTGAAAAATTCTTACGCCTTTTTGAAAACTCAAAATTGGAATCTGCCAAAACCAATATGTTACATTTACGCCGTTATGACATTTGACTTTCATAAATCAGCCAGGGCTGACATCACAGAGGCCGTATAATTTTATTTCCTTCTAGGAAAACCCTAAAACGAGTGAAAAATTCTTACGCCTTTTTGAAAACTCAAATTGGAATCATGCCAAAGCCAATATGTTACATTTACACCGTTATGACATTTGACTTTCATAAATCAGCCCGGGCTGACATCAGAGAGGCCGTATAATTTTTTTTCTTCTATGAAAACCAAATACCGGGTGAAAAATTCTTAGGCATTTTGAATGCTCAAAATTGGAATCTGCCAAAGCCAATATGTTACATTTACACCGTTATGACATTTGACTTTCATAAATCAGCCCGGGCTGACATCAGAGAGGCCGTATAATTTATTTTCTTCAATAAAAACAATAAAACTGGGTGAAAAATTCTTACGGCATTTTGAATAATCAAAATTGGAATCTGCCAAAGCCAATATGTTAATTTACACCGTTATGACATTTGACTTTCATAAATCAGCCCGGGCTGACATCAGAGTGGCCGTATAATTTTTTTTCTTCTAGGAAAACCCTAAAACCGGGTGAAAAATTCTTACGGCCTTTTTGAAAACTTCACAATTGGAATCTGCCAAAGCCAATATGTTACATTTACACCGTTATGACATTTGACTTTCATAAATCAGCTCGGGCTGACATCAGAGAGGCCGTATAATTTTTTTTCCTTCTAGGAAAACCCTAAAACCGGGTGAAAAATCTTAAGGCATTTTGAAAACTCAAATTGGAATCTGCCAAAGCCAAGTATGTTACATTTACACCGTTATGACATTTGACTTTCATAAATCAGCCCGGGCTGACATCAGAGAGGCCGTATAATTTTTTTTCTTCTAGGAAAACCCTAAAACGGTGAAAAATTCTTACAGGCATTTTGAAACCTCAGAATTGGAATCTGCCAAAGCCAATATGTTACATTTACACCGTTATGACATTTTACTTTCATAAATCAGCCCGGGCTGACATCAAGAGGCAGTATAATTTTTTTTCTTCTAGGAAAACCCTAAAACCGGGTGAAAAATTCTTACGGCTTTTTGAAAACTCAAATTGGAATCTACCAAAGCCAATATGTTACATTTACACCGTTATGACATTTGACTTTCATAAATCAGCCCGGGCTGAAATCAGAGAGGCCGTATAATTTGTTTTCTTCTACGAAAACCCTAAAAGCGGGTGAAAAATTCTTAAGGCATTTTGAAAACTAAAAATTAGAATCTACCAAAGCCAATATGTTACATTTACACCTTTATGACATTTGACTTTCATAAATCAGCCCAGGCTGACATCAGAGAGGCCGTATAATTTTTTTTCTTCTAGGAAAACCCTAAAACAGGGTGAAAAAATTCTTACGCCTTTTTGAAAACTCAAATTTGGAATCTGCCAAAGCCAATATGTTACATTTACACCGTTATGACATTTGACGTTCATAAATCAGCCCGGGCTGACATCAGAGAGGCCGTATAAGTTTTTTTCTTCTAGGAAACCCTTAAAACCGGGTGAAAAATTCATACGGCTTTCTGAAAACTCACAATTGGAATCTGTCGAAGCCAATATGTTACATTTACACCGTTATGACATTTGACTTTAATAAATCAGCTCGGGCTGACATCAGAGATGCCGTATAATTTTTTTTCTTCTAGGAAAACCCTAAAACCGGGTGAAAAATTCTTAAGGCATTTTGAAAACTCAAAATTCGAATCTGCCAAAGCCAGTATGTTACATTTACACCGTTATGACATTTGACTTTCATAAATTAGCCCGGGCTGACATCAGAGAGGCCGTATAATTTTTTTTCTTCTAGGAAAACCCTAAAACCATGTGAAATATTCTTACGGCATTTTGAAAACTCAAAATTGGAATCTGCCAAAGCCAATATGTTACATTTACACCGTTATGACATTTTACTTTCATAAATCAACCCGGGATGACATCAGAGAGGCTGTATAATTTTTTTTCTTCTAGGAAAATCCTAAAACCGGGTGAAAAATTCTTACGGGTTTTTGAAAACTCAAAATTAGAATCTGCCAAAGACAATATGTTACATTTACACCGTTATGACATTTGATTTTCATAAATCAGCCCGGGCTGACATCAGAGAGGCCGTATAATTTTTTTTCTTCTAGGAAAACACCTAAATCGGGTGAAAAATTCATAAGGCATTTTGAAAACTCAAAATTGGAATCTGCCAAAGCCAATATGTTACATTTACACCGTTATGACATTTGATCAAATGTCATAACGGTGTAAATGTAACATATTGGCTTTGGCAGATTCCAATTTTGAGTTTTCAAAATGCCTTATGAATTTTTCACCCGATTTAGGTGTTTTCCTAGAAGAAAAAAAATTATACGGCCTCTCTGATGTCAGCCCGGGCTGATTTATGAAAATCAAATGTCATAACGGTGTAAATGTAACATATTGTCTTTGGCAGATTCTAATTTTGAGTTTTCAAAAACCCGTAAGAATTTTTCACCCGGTTTTAGGATTTTCCTAGAAGAAAAAAAATTATACAGCCTCTCTGATGTCATCCCGGGTTGATTTATGAAAGTAAAATGTCATAACGGTGTAAATGTAACATATTGGCTTTGGCAGATTCCAATTTTGAGTTTTCAAAATGCCGTAAGAATATTTCACATGGTTTTAGGGTTTTCCTAGAAGAAAAAAAATTATACGGCCTCTCTGATGTCAGCCCGGGCTAATTTATGAAAGTCAAATGTCATAACGGTGTAAATGTAACATACTGGCTTGGCAGATTCGAATTTTGAGTTTTCAAAATGCCTTAAGAATTTTTCACCCGGTTTTAGGGTTTTCCTAGAAGAAAAAAAATTATACGGCATCTCTGATGTCAGCCCGAGCTGATTTATTAAAGTCAAATGTCATAACGGTGTAAATGTAACATATTGGCTTCGACAGATTCCAATTGTGAGTTTTCAGAAAGCCGTATGAATTTTTCACCCGGTTTTAAGGGTTTCCTAGAAAGAAAAAACTTATACGGCCTCTCTGATGTCAGCCCGGGCTGATTTATGAACGTCAAATGTCATAACGGTGTAAATGTAACATATTGGCTTTGGCAGATTCCAATTTGAGTTTTCAAAATGCCTTAAGAATTTTTCACCTCGGTTTTAGGGTTTTTCCTAGAGAAAAAAATTATACGGCCTCTCTGATGTCAGCCGGGCTGATTTATGAAAGTCAAATGTCATAACGGTGTAAATGTAACATATTGGCTTGGGCAGATTCCAGTTCTGAGTTTTCAAAATGCCGTAAGAAGTTTTTCACCTGGTTTTAGGGTTTTCGTAGAAGAAAAAAAATTATACGGCCTCTGCTGATGTCAGCCCGGGCTGATTTATGAAAGTCAAATGTCATAACGGTGTAAATGTAACATATTGGCTTTGGAAGATTCCAATTTTGAGTTTTCAAAATACCGTAAGAATTTTTCACCCGGTTTTAGAGTTTTCCAAGAAGAAAAAAAATTATACGGCCTCTGTGATGTCAGCCCGGGTTGATTTATGAAAGTCAAATGTCATAACGGTGTAAATGTAACATATTGGCTTTGGCAGATTCCAATTCTGAGTTTTCAAAAAGGCGTAAGAATTTTTCACTCGGTTTTAGGGTTTTCCTAGAAGAAAAAAATTATACGTCCTCTGTGATGTCAGCCGGGCTGATTTATGAAAGTCAAATGTCTTAATGGTGTAAATGTAACATATTGGCTTTGGCAGTTCCAATTTGAGTTTTCAAAATGCCGTAAGTATTTTTCACCCGGTTCTAGGGTTTTCCTTGAAGAAATAAAATTATACGGCCTCTGTGATGTCAGCCCGGGCTGATTTATGAAAGTAAAATGTCATATCGGTGTAAATGTAACATATTCACTTTGGCAGATTCCAATTTTGAGTTTTCAAAAGCCGTAAGAATTTTTCACCCGGTTTTAAGGTTTCGTAGAAAAAAAAAATTATATGGCCTCTCTGATATCAGCCCGGGTATTTATGAAATTCAAATGTCATAACGGTTTTGTAAATGTAACATATTGGCTTTGGCAGATTCCCATTCTGAGTTTTCAAAATGCCGTAAAAAATTTTCACTCGGTTTTAGGGTTTTCCAAGAAGAAAAAAAATTATATGGCCTCTCTGATGTCAGCCCTGGCTGATTTATGAAAGTCAAATGTCATAACGGTGTAAATGTAACATATTGGCTTTGGCAGATTCCAATTCTGAGTTTTCAAAATGCCGTAAGAATTTTTCACCCGGTTTTATGGTTTTCCTAGAAGAAAAAAAATTGTACGGCCTCTGTGATGTCAGCCCGGGCTGATTTATGAAGTCAAATGTCATAACGGTTGTAAATGTAACATATTAGCTTTGGCAGATTCCAATTCCGAGTTTTCAAAATGCCGTAAGAATTTTTCACCCGGTTTTAGGGTTTTCCAACAAGAAAAAAAATTATACGTCCTCTGTGATGTCAGCCCGGGCTGATTTATGAAAGTCAAATGTCATAACGGTGTAAATGTAACATATTGGCTTTGACAGATTGCTATTTTGAGTTTTCAAAAAGGCGTAAGAAGTTTTCACTCGATTTTAGGGTTTTCCTAGAAAAAAAAATTATATGGCCTCTCTGATGTCAGCCCGGGCTGATTTATGAAAGTTAAATGTCATAACGGTGTAAATGTAACATATTGGCTTTGGCAGATTCCAATTCTGAGTTTTCAAAATGCCGTAAGAATTTTTCACCTGGTTTTAGGGTTTTCCTAGAGGAAAAAAAATTATACGGCCTCTGTGATGTCAGCCCGGGCTAATTTATCAAAGTCAAATTTCATAACGGTGTAAATGTAACATATTGGCTTTGGAAGATTCCAATTCTGAGTTTTCAAGAAGGCGTAAGAATTTTTCACTCGATTTTAAGGTTTTCGTAGAAGAAAAAAATTATACGATCTCTGTGATGTCAGCCCGGGCTGATTTATGAAATTCAAATGTCATAACGGTGTAAATGTAACATATTGGCTTTGGCAGATTCCAATTTTGAGTTTTCAAAATGCCGTAAGAATTTTTCACCCGGTTTTAGGGTTTTCCTAGAAGAAAAAAAATTATACGGCCTCTGTGATGTCAGCCCGGGCTGATTTATGAAAGTCAAATGTCATAACGGTGTAAATGTAACATATTGGCTTTGGCAAATTCCAATTCTGAGTTTTCAAAATGCCGTAAGAATTTTTCACCCGGTTTTAAGGGTTTTCCTAGAGGAAATAAAATTATACGACCTCTGTGATGTCAGCCCGGGCTGATTTATGAAAGTCAAATGTCATAACGGTGTAAATGTAACATATTGGCTTTGGCAGATTCCAATTCTGGGTTTTCAAAAAGGAGTAAGAATTTTTCACTCGGTTTTAGGGTTTTCCTAGAAGAAAAAAAATTATACGGCCTCTGTGATGTCAGCCCGGGCTGATTTATGAAAGTCAAATGTCATAACGGTGTAAATGTAACATATTGGCTTTGGCAAATTCCAATTCTGAGTTTTCAAAATGCCGTAAGAATTTTTCACCCGGTTTTAAGGGTTTTCCTAGAGGAAATAAAATTATACGACCTCTGTGATGTCAGCCCGGGCTGATTTATGAAAGTCAAATGTCATAACGGTGTAAATGTAACATATTGGCTTTGGCAGATTCCAATTCTGAGTTTTCAAAAAGGCGTAAGAATTTTTCACTCGGTTTTAGGCTTTTCCTAGAAGGAAAAAAATTATACGGCCTCTATGATGTCAGCCCTTGCTGATTTATGAATGTCAAATGTCTTAATGGTGTAATTGTAACATATTGGCTTTGGCAGATTCCAATTTTGAGTTTTCAAAATGCCGTAAGAATTTTTCACCCGCTTTTATGGTTTTCCTAGAAGAAAAAAAATTATACGGCCTCTGTGATGTCAGCCCGGGCTGATTAATGAAAGTCAAATGTCATAACGGTGTAAATGTAACATATTGGCTTTGGCAGATTCCAATTCTGAGTTTTCAAAATGCCGTAAGAATTTTTCACCAGGTTTTAGGGTTTTCCTAGAAGAAGAAAAATTATATGGCCTCTCTGATGTCAGCCCGGGCTGATTTATGAAAGTCAAATGTCATAACGGTTTAAATGTAACATATTGGCTTTGGCAGATTCCAATTCTGTGTTATCAAAATGCCGTAAGAATTTTTCACCCGATTTTAGGGTTTTCCTATAGGAAGAAAAATTATATGGCCTCTGTGATGTCAGCCCGGGCTGATTTATGAAAGTCAAATGTCATAATGGTGTAAATGTAACTTATTGGCTTTGGCAGATTCCAATTTTCAGTTTTCAAAAAGGCGTAAGAATTTTTCACTCGGTTATAGGTTTTCCTAGAAGAAAAAAAATTAAATGGCCTTTCACATGTCAGCCCGGGCTGATTTATGAAAGTCAAATGTCATAACGGTGTAAATGTAACATATTAGCTTTCGCAGATTCCAATTCTGAGTTTTCAAAATGCCGTAAGAATTTTTCACCATGTTTTAGGGTTTTCCTAGAGGAAAAAAATTATACGGCCTCTGTGATGTCAGCCCGGGCTGATTTATGAAAGTCAAATGTCATAACACTGTAAATGTAACATATTGGCTTTGGCAGATTCCAATTCTGAGTTTTCAAAAAGGCGTAAGAATTTTTCACTCGGTTTTAGGGTTTTCCGGGAAGAAAAAAAATTATACGGCCTCTGTGATGTCAGCCCAGGCTGATTTATGAAAGTCAAATGTCTTAATGGTGTAAATGTAACATATGACTTTTGAGTTTTCAGAAATCACAAAATTGGAATCTGCCCAAGCCAATATATTACATTACACCGTCATGACATTTGACTTTCAGAAATCAGCCCGGGCTGACATCAGAGAGGCCGTATAATTTTTTTATCTTCTACGAAAATCCTAAAACCGAGTGAAAAAATTCTTACACCTTTTTGAAAACTCAAAATTGGAATCTGCAAAAGCCAATATGTTACATTTACACCGTTATGGCATTTGACTTTAGAAAATCTGCCCGGGCTGACATCAGAGAGGCCGTATAATTTTTTTTCTTCTACGACAACCATTAAACCGGGTGAAAAATTCTTACACCTTTTTGAAAACTCAAAATTGGAATCTGCCAAAGCCAATATGTAACATTTACACCATTATGACATTTGACTTTCTGAAATCAGCCCGGCCTGACATCAGAGAGGCCGAATAATTTTTTTTTCTTCTAGGAAAACCCTAAAACGTAGTGAAAAATTCTTACAACTTTTTGAAAACTCAAAATTGGAATCTGCCAAGGCCAATATGTTACATTTACACCGTTATGACATTTGACTTTCAGAAATCAGCCTGGGCTGTCATCATAGAGGACGTATAATTTTTTTTCTTCCCTCTTAAAATCGAGTGAAAAGTTCTTCAACCTTTTTGAAAACTCAAAATTGGAATCTGCCAAAGCCAATATGTTACATTTACACCGTTATGGCATTTGACTTTCAAAAATCAGCCCGGGCTGACATTAGAGAAGCTGTATAATTTTTTTTCTTCTAGGAAAACCCTAAAATCACGTGAAAAATTCTTACAACTTTTCGAAAACTCAAAATTGAAATTTGCCAAAGCAAATATGTTAGATTTACAACGTTATGACATTTGACTTTCAGAAATCAGCCCGGGCTGACATCAGTGATGCCGTATAATTTTTTTTCTTCTATGAAAACCCTAAAACCGGGCGAAAAATTCTTACACCTTTTTGAAAAATCAAAATTGGAATCTGTCAAAGCCAATATGTTACATTTACACCGTTATGGTATTTTACTTTCAAAAGTAAGCCCGGGCTGACATCAGAGAGGCCGTATAATTAGGGTTTAGGGTTTAGGGTTTAGGGTTTTTTTTTTTTTTTTTTTTTAATCAAATCCGCCAGTGCCATGGCGGGGGGGGGGGGGGGGGGGGGGGGGGGGGAGGGGGGGTTAGGCAGACCCCTACCCGTTTATTAATAAAAATGAAAAACTAAAACATGAGAGGGGGACTAGACCAAGACCTCTCAGGAAAGTTACAAGAATTTAGACTTAACTCGTAAATAAGGAACACCTAAACGATCTAAATTACAAAGACCACGAATGTGATAATCTAACATATCCTCAAAAATCAGAGAAGAATCGCGATCCGCAAAAGCTTTATTAGCCAAGTAATCAGCAACTATATTACCTTCACGCACAATGTGAGAAATATAGATGGAATAATCCAACATAACTACCTTTATCCGAGTAAGAATGATCGAAATCTCCCAACTGGAATTTCCATTGTTAATGATCTTCAAAACTACTTCCGAGTCCGTTTCGATCCAAAGAGGGAAAAAATTAAACTGAACACAAATCTCAATACCTTTTAAAATGGCTAAGAACTCAGCCCGTAAGTTGTTACCAAACCCAATATACTCAAAATAACCCCTAATAAACAAACCATCATGATCCCGAATGACACCACCCACCGAAGATTCTCCCGGATTACCACGAGAGCACCCATCAGTGTTTAATTTGAAAAGACCAATGGGAGGTTTAATCCATTTGACAATAGAGACTAGAACTTGGCGTGTAAACGACCAAGGAATGTGCCAAAGTCGAGCCACAAAAGAACAACCCATCCAATGTTTATATCTAAGCATCGAAAAACAGAGACCAAAATATTGCACCACTTGCTGTATAATGCGTTGAGAAGAAGAAGCAATACCTCGATGTTTAGAATCATTGCGGCTAGTCCATAAAAACCAAAGGATAAGAGAAGGAATCATTTCACGAACATGACCCTTGACTCGCCATTCATCATCAATTTTCCAGGAATAAATATCAGAAGGATGAGAAACACCAAAAATATGACCAAAATGATGCCAAACCACCGTAGAAATAGAACCCGAGAAAAAGACATGATTCAAAGTTTCTTCCTCGTGACAACATTGACATTTAGAAGCTAAATGAACTCCTCTACCCTTGAGCACCTCATCCAAAGGTAACTTGCGACGAAAAAACCTCCAACAGAAAAAAGAGATCGTAGGAGTCAGGGCTTTATTCCAACATGGAATGAAGATAGACTGCTTAGGCGAATGATGTCTGATCAATTCCCATGCAGATTTAGTAGAAAAAAACCCATTGGAACTATGCTTCCAGACCAAAATATCAGTGGTAATACCTCGAATAGGAACTTGAAGAATCAATGTAAGAATCTCAACATGCACCACAGTAAGCAATTTAGTAACGTCCCACGAGTAATTCTCCCAAAAATCATTAACAGAGGCACAAGGATTACCGGTTACAGGACAAAGCGAAGCTAAAGGCCCTTGGAGCAACCAAGAATCGAACCAAAAAGAAACAGAACCAGCACCAAGAATCCAACCAATTCCAGGCTCCGCAATTGATCGAATTTGAAGTAGTCTTCGCCAAGAAGGAGAGATATGACCATTCAACGGTATAGTTGCCGGAGAAGAATGAACACAATATTTAGAATACAAAAATTTCGCCCATAAAGAATTCTGAGACCGAAAACGAACCCAAAGCTTTATAGAGAAAGCCTTCATAACATCCTTTAATCTTCGAAACCCCAGACCTCCTTCAATGGTAGGGAGGCAAACATCCTTCCAAGCAATCCAATGAATCTTATTACTAGAAGACTTAGTGCCCCATAAAAATCTAGCACAAATCATTTCCAACTGATGCAATATAGCTCCTGGCGGTTGAAGGACCTGGAAGAGATATAATGGCATAGAACTCAACACACTTTTAATCAAGGCCATTCTGCTACCAGGAGATAACACAGAAAATTCCCATCCTTGAAGTCGAATGCGAGCTTTAAGGAGCAGGGATTGAAAATAAATGCTCTTCGAATTACCAACAAATATAGGAGCACCCAAGTAAGTCATCGGAAAGCAACCAATAGAAAATCCAGTAAGTCCACTAATACGAGACAGTCGAGAGTTGGTGCATGAAGAAGCACAATAAAAGTTGCTCTTTGATTGATTAATAAGTTGACCAGAACAAGCCACATAATGCTCAAGAAAAGAGTTGATCTTCTTAACCGTAGACAAAGATCCATTAGAAAAAATCACAATATCATCAGCATAAGCTAAGTGAGAGAGGCGAATGGAACAACCAGACGAGTAGAGCATACTAGGATGCTGAAGAAACAATCTGTCCAATCCTCGAGATAAATACTCTGCAGCAATAATGAATAATAATGGGGATAAGGGGTCCCCCTGCCGAAGACCACGATTAGATTTGAAGAAACCAGAAATCACACCATTAACATTAACTGAAAACCAACAGTTGGAAACACATCGATGAAAAATATTAGCAACCGAAGAAGAGAATCCAAAAGCCAACAGAATTCTTTCCAAAAAATCCCAACTAACTCGATCATAAGCTTTAGCCATATCAAGTTTGAGAATCATGTTTCCCCCACGCACAGGAAAGTTAATCCTATGAACAAGCTCCTGAGCCAATAATATGTTATCTGAAATAACTCTACCACGAACAAAACCACTTTGAGATGAAGAAATCAGATTGCCAATAAAAGAATTCAACCTAAGTGTAAGGAGCTTGGTAATGATCTTGTTGGATACATTACACAAACTAATAGGTCTAAAATCTTTCCATTGTTGCGCAATGTCAAGCTTAGGAATTAGAATGATCGTAGTAGCCGTAAAGCTCCTCGGCAAGGGAGCACCATTAAAGAAATCAATAACAGCATCATACACATCAAGAGCAATAATATCCCAGCAAACTTTATAAAACAGAGCAGAATAGCCATCAGGACCTGCAACACTATCTGAATTTAAAGAGAAAATCACCTCTTTAAGCTCTTCGATACTAGGAATCTTACCAATACCCTGATTATCATCATCAGTAACAAGTGGAGGAATACAATCAAGATGAGGCCAGTTGAGAACCGAATGTTCGCCCACTAAGAGGTCCTCAAAGAACTTAGCTCCAGATTCTTGAATCATTAATGGATTTTGCAGACAAACACCATCATCCCAAATGCGAAAGATTTTATTTTGAGAGCGTTTCTTGTTCACCATATTATGAAATAATTTGGTATTACGTTCTCCCTCAACCATCCAATCAGCAGAAGCTTTTTGTTTCCAAAAAATTTCTTCCATATTTAACACTTCATTAAGATGAAGTTGACAATTGTAAAGAGATTCTTTGTGTTCAACCGAAGGGACAAAATCATAAGCAGCTTGAGCATCAGCAAATTTATTCTCAGCCACCTTAACATTAGCAAATATATCTCCAAAAACCTCTTTATTCCACCACTTTAAATGATTCTTAAGCCTTTTAAGTTTTTCAGCAAGTTTAAACATCCCAGAAGAAGAGCAAGGATTAAACCAGTTGAGCCTAACCGTTTGGAGAAATCCCTCATGTTTCACCCACATATGTTGAAATCTAAAAGAAAACGTAGGTTTTGGCAGGAAAGGAGCTGAGATAAATAGAGGACAATGATCTGAATTGGTCCTGCTAAGATGTTCCACTTTAAAAGCATTAAATACAGAACTCCAAGCAGAAGACAGCAGCACACGATCTAAACGTTTCCAAACCCTACCATTAGTCCAAGTAAACCGATCCCCAACATATCCAGCATCAATCACACCAACATCAGAAATAAAATCATTAAAATCAGACATAGCACCAGAACGAGAAGGCACCCCAGGGGAATGATCATCCAACGAAGCAATACAATTAAAGTCACCCCCAATAATCCAAGGACAATCAATGAGAGGTTTAATCAAAGTAAGAGCCTCCCAAAGACCCAATCGCAGATTCCGATCACAACTAGCATACACAAATGAGACATACAAGGAGCAAGGAAAAGACAAGGAATCCAACTTCACATGCAGAAACTGAAAATGATCCAAGATAACCTCCACTTGAATAGAGTAATCGGTAAAGAGCCAAATTTTACCAGATATGTTCGAAATAACCTGATGGAATCCAAATTGCCGAGCCATCAAAGGATCCTCAAGAGAAATTAAAGGTTCCAGAATAGCCATGAAATTTAACTTAAGAGATTTCCTTAAGTAGTGAATACTCATTTTGGTATTTTTATTTCCAATCCCTCGAATGTTCCAAATAAGACCTTTCATTGGATAGAAGATGAGATGGATTGTTGCTTGGCTTGACTACGAGTTAGTCTCGAATTATGTTTATCACCAATAGGATGGGGATGAGCCTCTTCTGAGGAAGGAGGAACCATTAAAACAATATCATTGAGGTTACTAGGAATAGACAAGCTCTTGGCTAAACTCGGAGAACCAGCAAGATCATTATCAGGCTCAATGGGACGCGTTATGAGCTTTGAAGCCAATACAGAGTTGGGTAACTCACTCAAAACCTTATCAGGAACAAAAGAACTACCCAAATTTAAATTAATAGCACCAGGTAATTTCACAGGGGGAATAGTTTCCACAACATCCTCAATAACCAGATGGGGAGTATTGGAATCATCTAGAATCGAATCACCATTAGAGGGGATAACAAAACCCGAGGCATTTCTCAATGAAAAAGGATTTGAGACCTCATTAGAGGAACATGTAGCAGAAGAGCTAGAAAGGAAATTAGAGACTTCCTTATTGAGATTACACAACTGATCATTGATCAACCCCGGTTGAGACTTAAGAGCCGATCCACCAGCCAACTTTTGTATCGAAATATTAATGGAGTCTGAAAGGTTATTGTTTAAATCTTCAACAATTAATGGATCAAATCGGTTCGAAGTATCATGGCCAGTATAAGATAACGATTTAGATCCAAAATCAATATGGTTCCCCGATGCTAACTTGTTGGAATTCAAAGGCAAATTATCAAGAAGTGGAGAAGAACCAACCTTCACATAGCAGCCAAAGGACGGAGAATTCGATTGAGATCCCTTGTTAGAGTTTCTCATTTGATCATTCCCATGAGGACCAAAGTATTGTCTATCAACATCGCAATCAGCTGATGGTGCATGCACAGAATCAGCAGCAGCCTTCGAAGAAGAAGCAAAATTGTCCGCCAATTGATGATCCGAAGGGTATTCTGCATGAAGGTGATTATCAGCATGAACAGGCTGAACATGTTCTTTACCACGTTTGGAATTAATGATATTTCGAAGATCAGTAGGCTGCGTCCCTGAAGCATTCGGCCGTCTTCTTGGCCAAGTAGGTTTAGGATTGGCACCATTTGCGTAACACTCCATAACCGAATGACCAACATGATTGCAATCTGAGCAATATTTTGGAACATTCTCATACACTACACGTTGTTCAACAATCAAATCGCCAATACCAATACAAATCTTTTCAAGCAAGGGCTTCATGAGATCGATCTCCACGCAAACCCTAGCCAAGGTTAGTCGAGACCCATTCGACGTAGCTTCATCCATTTTTAATGGTTTACCGATTGCATGGGCCACAGAATAAAGTCTTTTACGATTGAAAAGAGCAATTGGGAGATCAGGAAGACGAATCCATACCGGAACTATCGACGCTTCTTTAGAGTAGGAGAATTGAGGAGACCACTTCATAATTCGAAGGAGATGGCCATGGATATACCAACGTCCCTTGATCCAAAGCCGAGCCATATCTTCTTCATTTTTCAGATCGATGAACACATATCCCGGTTTAAGAAATTGTAGATTGTAATCGCCCGTGAGTCCCATACGATGAAAAGCATCTACCACAAGGTCCTTCTTTGGCCAAGTGCCCGAAAATTTGCCAACCAACGCAAATTGAAACTCTTGTTCCATCTCCAAAACCTCATCATGCGAGAAGAAAATTCCTGGAACATTTTTATAGAATTCTATCGGCTTTGGTTGAGGAAAAAGCTCATTACCATCATTGGAAAGGAAGCTTTTGTTTAATGTACGAGGTGAAGCCGGTTTGAAAATCTTGGCGAATGAACGACTCCCTTCATCAGCGCCGGCAGCGACAGCTGGAGGTGGATCCGAAGGTGGCGGCCGTGCATGGCTTATGGAAGGTGGCGGTTGGGACGGGAGCATTAGGTTATTTTTTTAAAGCTTTTTAAATGGGCTTCCTGGGGTTTGAACTCTCGACCAAACACTTAACATACCAACATCTTTCCACCTGCACCACACCCCTTCACATAAATATGTATTTTAATCTCATGTAAAATATATCCTAACAAATAAAAAAAAAAAAAAAAAAAAACACAAACACTTAGACAATTTAAGTACAACTAGTTGTGTCATACAACATAAAAAGACCAAAAATAGAACTCTTTTTAAAAAATTTGGACCATTTCTCGATTTATGCGTGTCATCCTTGCGCAGGGGCCATGCTAATCTTCTCTGTATCGTTCCAATTTTATCGGATGTCCCCGAAGGGACAAAACAAGAATAAAGAAATGAAGAAATAAATAAGTATGTACTTTTAGGAGTTTCTCCATGATTCTGTATTAGGCCTACCATAGAGGACAGCGATACTTCGAGGGCCATATAATATGGTAAAAAAGGAGAAGAGCAAAAATTAAGGTACGAAAAAGAATTATCGTTCACCACTTAATATATAAACGAGAATAGGGTTTAGGGTTTAAGGGTTTAGGGTTTAGGGTTTAGGGTTTAGGGTTTAGGGTTTTTTTTTTTTTTTTTTTTTTTTTTTTTTTTTGCATGAAGCCACAAAATATATAATAAACAAACAAAAACAAAAGAGGAGGGGGACTAGACCAAAACCTCCCCAAATACAGACCGAGTTTACCAAAGAAAAGGAAAGCAAGAAAACATAAAGCACCACAAACATATGTGGTGAAAGACAGCAAAAACAGGACAAGTCTAGAAATGTAAAGAATCTAACAAAATAGTGTGAATAGCAAATGACTCTCGACGTGATCCAACAGGAAGCGTACCAGACGATGAACCAACCAGAGAGCATGTATGGGGGAAATGTCCCGACCCATACTCAAAACAAGCAGTGAATCTGTGATCATGAGAGGGTGCATACACCAAGTAGACGGGAGAGAGAGGGTGTCTGGGCCCACCCCGATCCCAAGTGGCATACAGAACGCATAGGAAGACAGTATGCGGGTCTGAACCAACACAAACTGAAGCAACAGAAGTAAACAATCGACACTAAAGGAGGGTGTCTGTGCCCACCCAGCCCAACCAAAATCATGCAGAAGCAATGAACACCAGTGAGCAGAGGTGAAGCAACACAACTAAGCAGCAAGAGTGAGAAAAATGGTGTCTGAACCCACCGCGAGCCCAAGGCTCCGACCCACACTCAAAACCAGCAGTGGAATCCGCGATCGGTGAGAAAGGGTGTCTGGGCCCACCCTGATCCCAAGAGGCATAACAAGCGCAAAGGAGTCAGAATGCGTGTCTGGTCCCACACAAACTGAGGCAGCAGAAACAAATAGTCGTCGCGAGAGGAGGGTGTCTGTGCCCACCCAGCCCCAATCGAAATCATGCAGAAGCAAAGAAGTCCAAGGAGCAGAAGAGAAGCAACACAGCCACCCAGCAGGCAGGAGGAAGGGGTGTCTGAACCCACCCTGAGCCCAAGTAGCATGAGAACTCCAGAAGAATCCATAAATGGACTCGGAACCAAGCAGCCAGAAACAGCAGCAAAGGCCGCCAAAAAATCGAGAGGCAGAGAAGAGGGGGAAAAAAGAAAGAAAGTTGAAACAAGCATGAAAATTCATGCCGTTCCCAACGAAGAAAGAGAAGAAAAGAAAACTGAAAAGAGAAAGAAGAAAGAAAAGGAGAAAGATAAAACAAAGGAAAGTAAAAAGAAGAAAAAAGAGAGACACAAGACAACCACTACAAAACAAATTAGAAAGGTAGGGGGGAAAGAAAGGGGCAAAGAGAGGGACACACGAAGGGGTAGTGGTGACGAAAAAAGACATACAAAGAAGAATAAGAAAGAAATTTTTTTTTTTTTTTTTATTTTTTTTTTTATCGAGAACGTAAGTATGGAATCCCAGATCTATCAGATCGAGCCAAACGAAGAATATGGTCCGGTAGATGGTCTCCAGGCTCGAATCTGAACTGTCTATCAATATGGGCAAAGTTGGCCAATGCGTCAGCCACAGAGTTGCCCTCACGATAAATATGTGTGAAATGAACCGGTCGTCCCTGAATGAGCAGGTGTATCCTCGATAAAATGTGGTCCAGATCCCAGCTAGCATGGCGAGAACTCAGAAGCTGAAGGACAGTCTGAGAGTCTGTCTCTATCCACAGGGGGAAAAGATTCAAATCCGAGCACAACAGAATGCCTCGCCAAACCGCCAATAACTCTGCCCGAGCGTTAGAACCCATGCCGATGAACTCAGAGAAGAAAGCAACAATATGACCACAGGAATCACGGACGACTCCCCCAACAGAAGAATCCCCAGGATTGCCTCGAGAGCTGCCATCAGTGTTGAGCTTGAAGATGTGGGGTGGAGGTTTCAGCCACCGAAGAATGGTAAGCTGACGGGCCTGGAGGGTGGGGACGAAGATGCCCAATTGTCGGGCGACGTCCGAAAAGCCTTTCCAATGAGAAGGCTTAAACAGAGCGGCCGAAGAAAGAAGCTGGAGGTAGGAAATGATTCTAAACCGGATAGAGGAAAAAGAGACCGTGAGACGACGGTGTTTAGAATCATTCCGCGCAAGCCAGAGAAACCAGAGAATAATAAACGGCATGTGCTCCCGGATGTGACCACGGGAGGACCAGCGCATGCCAAGCTTCCAGGCGCTGATGAAGATAGAGAAATCAGCGGTATCAGGAAGAGAAACGCGGAAGAGGTGGCTGAAGAATAGCCATATATGGCGGGCATGAGGGCAATGAATGAAAAGATGAAGGAAACTCTCGGAAGAGTCGCAGCCCTGACATTTGGAGACGATGGAAACGCCTTTCCTCTGTAGGACGTCATCCACCGGGAGCCAACGATGCCAGAAACGCCAGATAAAGATGGACATAGTGGGAGTGATGCACCTGCTCCAGGAGGGGTTGAGGATATCACTCGGGGCCTCACGCAAACGGAGCGACTCCCAGGCAGATTTCAGACTGAAGATGCCGTCAGGACTAAGAGACCATAAGGGAATATCCTGACGATCAGATAAGATAGGAACCTGGGAGATGTCGATAGCCACTGACGACGGGACGACAGAACAAAGCAGATCAAAATCCCAGGAGCCGTCGCGGAAAAAAGAGGAGACCGTGGCAGCTCGATCACCCCGGACGACAAGGCTCGTGGACAAGGGGCAGTCAAGCAGCCAAGAGTCATCCCAGAAAGAGATATGTCCCGAGCCAAGGCGCCAACGAATCGCGGCGTCAGCCCTAGAGCGATTATGTAACAAACGCCTCCAGATGGGCGAGATAGTGCCGCGGGAGACAACGATAGAGGGATGCTGGGAGAAGCAGTATTTTCTATGGAGGAAGTGAGCCCATAGAGATTGCTGAAGCCTGAAGTGGAACCAAAGTTTCACAGAGAAAGCGTCCACCACATCTTTCAGCCGGCGAAAACCAAGGCCCCCTTCATCAGCAGGAAGACAGGCCCTAGACCAGCGGGCCCAATGCCAGCGAGATTGCAATGGCCGGGAACCCCAAAGGAATTTGTTAAAAAGAAGTTCGATCTTGTGGATGATGATGAGCGGAGGCTGAAGCACCTGGAACAGATAGATGGGCATGGATGCGAGAACACTCTGGATAAGGGTCCTCCTACTACCCGGAGAGAGAGTGCGGGTTTCCCAACCATCCAGCCTTTGGCGAATGGCTTGCAGAAGAGGGGCAAAAAGGGACGATTTCCTATTACCCCGATACAAGGGGACACCCAGATACTTGATAGGAAGAGTGGCTTCAGAGAAGTCGGTGAGCCGAAGAAGGCGCGAGCGCTGACGCGCGGAACTCGAAGGCGGGAGAATGATCGAACTTTTAGTCAAGTTGACGCATTGGCCCGAACAATTCTCGTAAGCATGAAGGAAATCCATGAGAATCGAAATACCACGAGAAGAACCGTTGGAAAAAAGGATGATGTCATCAGCATAAGCTAAATGAGAAACAGCGACATCACAACCAGAACGGTAGGAGAGGGAGGGATGAAAGGAGGAAAGACGATTGAGACCACGGGACAAGTATTCCGCCCCAAGGACGAAGAGAAGAGGCGAAAGAGGGTCACCCTGACGCAGCCCACGATTGGATTTGAAGAAGCCAGCAGAAGAGCCATTGATATTAACCGTGAACCAGCAATTGGAGATGCAAGCATCAATCGAAGGACGGGAGCGGAGAAACCTAGCCGACATAAGATTTGAAGGAGGAAGGACCATTGAACCCGATCATAGGCCTTAGCCATATCGAGTTTCATGATGACATTCCCCCCACGAATAGGCAAGTCCAAACTATGAACCAGTTCCTGGGCCAGGAGGATATTATCGGAGATGGAACGACCCGGAACAAAGGCACTCTGGTTCGGAGAGATAAGAGAGGAGGCCACAGACGACAGCCTGGAATAAAGAAGCTTGGAGATGATTTTGTTCGTAACATTGCACAAGCTGATGGGACGGAATTCCGACCAAGACTGAGCCCCCTCGCATTTGGGCAGGAGGACAAGGGTTGTGGACGTGAAGCTGCGGGGCATCGGGTGACCCTGAAAGAAGTCAAGAGCAGCCTCAAAAACATCAAGTTGGACAATGTCCCAACAATGCTGGAAAAAGGCCGAGGAGTACCCGTCGGGGCCAGCAACGCTATCTCGAGAAATCGAGAAAACCGCTGAACGGACCTCTTCCAAGGTGGGGGGGGCGCAAAGTTGGGAGTTCACCTGATCAGAGATAGCAGGGGTGAAGTCCGACAGATCAGGGGAGTTGAGCGGAAATGGATCACCAGTCAGGAGGTGCTCAAAGAAAACGGACCCAGAGGCATGGATTTGGGCAGGAGTAGAGAGGCAGACCCCCTGGTCCCAGATCCGGAAGATGTGATTGCGGACCCGTTTCTTGCGCACCATGTTGTGAAAGAGCTTGGTGTTACGCTCACCATCAACCAACCAGTTGCAAGCGGCCTTTTGCTTCCAGAAGTCCTCTTCCATAGAAAGAGTACGAGCAAGGTCAGCATTGCATTTGGAGAGGTGAGTCCAATGAGCCTCGGACGGAGAGGCTAGACAAGCGGTTTCGGCAAGCTGCACAGCCATATTGACCTCATCGAGCCGGGCATGAAGGTTGCCGAAAACATCAGAATTCCACCACTTAAGATGGTGTTTGAGACGCTTGAGCTTGGCCGCAAGCTTAATCATACCCTGAAAAGGGCAAGGGAGAAGCCAGTTAAGGCGGACAGTTTGAAGGAAGTTGTGATGACGGGTCCACATGCTCTGGAACCTGAAAGAGGAAGGACCCCGGGCAAAGACCGGGGCAGAAATGAGCAAAGGACAGTGGTCCGAGAAGGAACGCGGCAAGTGCTGAATCCGGATGGAGTTGAAATGATCACCCCAATCACCAGAAATGAAAACACGATCAAGCTGCTTCCAGATAGATTTGTTCGTCCAAGTGAAAGACGAACCCTCGAACCCCGCATCCAAGAGAGCAGAGTCAGTAATGAAGTCATTGAAGTCATCCATGGGGCCTGGGCGACCCCCAGAAGTACCATGACACTCAGCAGCAGAGCGCACCACATTGAAGTCGCCGCCTAGAAGCCAAGGACCCTGGTCGGGCTTGGCAAGAAGAAGGGCCTCCCAGAGGGGGCGGCGGCGAAGGTAGTCACAATGAGCATGCACAAACGAGCAAAAGACAGGGGAAGGGAGAAAGGGGGCAGAGAGACGAAGGTGGACGAACTGCTCCTGATCAATGAGGCAATCCGCCTGCAGATCCGCAGCAAGAAAGACCCATATGTCACCGGAAACATTGGCAAAAACACGGGCGAAACCAAATCTCCGGGCCATATGGGTGGGATCTAAGTCAATTTTGGGTTCAATGAGAACCAAAACGTGCACCGGATTAAGCTTCACTAGAGAGCGAAGTTGTCTTTGGGATTGCCGATTACCGATCCCCCTTACATTCCATATGAGGCAATGCATCAAAAGGGAGTGGGTGGTGGGCTCGAAGGTTTCCGTTGCCGGCGGCGAGGGCGCTCGGTGTCGGAGTTTTTCCTCTTGAGGGCGAAGCTAGAACTGACAAGAGTAGGATCAATCATAGTGAGATCCAAGCCATCACAAGAAGCAGACGACCGTAACGCAACCGAGTCACTATCGATTCCTGTGTGGGAGGAGACGACGACAAGAGAGCGGGAAGGTTGAGTGTCAACCAAACCCTCTATCGCAGTGGAAATGGATAAGTCGGGGGAGGGGGGGGGGGGGGGGGGGGAGATGGGCTGAAGTAGGTAGCCTGGTTCAGTGTACATACGTCCTGAACAGAGCCATCTAGAGTAGTGTCCTGGACGGAAGCCATCTCCTGTGCCCAAGATTGAGGAAGAGGATGCAGGAGCTTCGAAGGAGGCTCCGAGGGCTCAGGAGGAGACTGATGGACCACGGAAGGAATGCCCAGGGGCTGTGAAGGGGAGGCAAGGACAACCGAAGGGGTCATCACAGGAAAGGAAGTGGAAACTGGTTCCTTGCCTGGGCGGTGTGGAAAAGTTTCCACACTGGGGGACTCAGATGGGAGCCCAGAGGAAGTGGGCTCCACAGAAGCAGGCATGAACGAGTCTTGAGAAGGAGTCTTGGGTTTGCCACGACGCCTTTGACGGTGTTTTGAAGAGGTGGAATTGGAGGTGCTAGGAAGGGAGGCAGCCGATAAGGGAGGCGTAGAGCTGGGGTTGTCCAAAGAGTCTAAATCATGTAAGACTGCAAAAGGATTGGAGGACCCCAAGGGAGTGCGAGATGAGGTGGAAGGGTGCAAACCAGAAGAGGGAGATTTGGACTACGAAAAGGAGTTTTGGATAGATGGGGGGCGTGAGTGGGAGGGGGACCAGGGGCGGAAGCAACATGTGTCTGGGGGTGACCTGTAGGGCCCGAAGGCGGAGTAGGAGCAGCGGGAGGGGGCCGAGTAGGTCGAGTCTTGTTACCACTATGGTAACAGTCAGTAAGATTGTGGCCCAACATTTTACATGCAGTACAGTAATAAGGCACTTTGTCATAAACAACCTTAATGGTCCGACGATGAGAACCCCAACCCACCCAAATTTCATCAATGAGAGGTGCAAGAACATTCATCTCAATGCACACACGAGCAAAGGAAGCCCGGGAGAAATCAGCAGTAGGTTCATCAACTCTGATGGGTTTGCCCAGGATCTGGGCGATGGCAAAAAGGCCTTTTTTATGGAACAAGTGAAGAGGAAGGTCAGGGAAGCGAACCCACACGGGAGCTATAGGGGATTCCTCTTCATAACAGAATTCAGGAGTCCACTTAGAGAAACGGATAGCCAATTGGCCAATGAAGAGGCTGCTACGGGTCCAGAGGTTAGCATAGTCCATTTCAGTGGAAAGAGTGATGGCCATATAGCCCCGAGGGAGGAACTTGAGGCTATAGGTACCAGCTAAGCCCATCTTAGAGAACGCGAGGATGATCTTATCATTGGGAACTGCAGCACGGTTCCCTGTGATCTTGCCCATCAAGGTGAACTGGAGGGGAGTGACAAAAGAAGCAATGACCTCATCCGGGAAGAGGATACCAGGTTTCCCATCAATGAAGGAAGTTGGATGAATCTCCTCCATGGAGTCAGAAATATCGAGGAAGGACTTTTTGAGAGTCCGAGGAGAAGGAGGAGTGGCAACTTGGGAGTAAGAGGCGACAGGAGGGGAATGACAGAAGCTGGCTGGGTAGATGGGCCTCTACCTAGCGATGGAGGCGGGGAAGAACTAGGAATAGAGGTCCTAAGAGCTGGCAAGTGAGTGGGAACCTGGGTAGAAAACAAAGGTGGGACGAAATCCAGAAGCAAAGTCTGGTAGATCCGAGAAACGAGGTGGAATGGGGAATTGGAGCGTACCAGACGAGGGAGAGGTGAATGCGGGCACCGTACCAAAAATTGGTAGGGTGGAACTGCTACCCATGAGTAGGGGAGAAGAAGATTGACTCGTATTGAAGCGAACAACGGGAATCGATTGAGAAATTGATGGAGCGGAATTTTGTCCAGAAGATCGCGAAAACCCTAAGGCGGAGGCGGCGGACAGTAATCGTCGGAACCTCAGAAGATGAAATTAACTGAGGCGAAATGATCGATTGGACATTTCCAGTTGGAAACCCAAAGGAATTTGAATTGGACGGAGTAATTGGATCGGAATCAGCCATAAAGGTATCAGAGTTAGGGGACAACGGCGGAATTACGGCAGGAGAAGAAATCGCCGCCGAAATGAACGCCGAAGATGAAATTGAAGGAGGGGTTTTGGTCGTCGTTCCAAGATCGGTAGATATGAAAGAGGTTTTGACATTACAATGAGAAATGGCACCGGAATCAGCGATGGAAAAACTGGAACCAACGGGTTTAGACAAGCCGTGAACAGTAAACGCCGATGATAAAATTGGTTGGGGGGATCGGCATCGTCGTGGAGGGAGAGGAATGTAATGAAGAGGAATTGAAATTACATTGTGATACAGCGCCGGAATCAGAGATCGAAGTATTGTCAGTTAGGGTTTGTTCATCAGTTTTTGGGGGAGATCGATTAGGCAAATTAGCAGTAGTGTTAGATGACGGGGGGGGAAGGAATTGAATTACTAAGGTTAAGAGGGTCCGGAATACCTGGAAAATTTGACAGAATCGGTGAGGAATCGGCGGCAATGGCTAACGACGGGCAGGAGCTAGGGTTGCGGAGAGACTTCAGGTCAGTTTGGCCGGATTTGAACCCCGTTGGGGGTTTAGGGTTTAGGGTTTAGGGTTTAGGGTTTAGGGGTTTAGGGTTTAGGGTTTAGGGTTTAGGGTTTTTTTTTTTTTTTTTTTTTTTTTTTTAAAAAAGTGGCATTTAGCCACACAATACATAAAATAATGACAAAATACAAAAGAGGAGGGGGACTAGGCCAAAACCTCCTCGAGTACAGACCGAGTCTACCAAATATAAGGACAGCAAGAAAACGCAAGTAAAGCACCACAAACACAGGTGGTGAAATTCAGCAAAAACAGGACAAGTCTAGAAATGCAAAGTACCTAACAAAATAGAGTAAATAGCAAATGACTCTCGACGTGATCTAACAAAATAGAGTAAATAGCAAATAACAAACTGTCGCCGCCTCCGCCTTAGGGTTTTCGCGATCTTCTGGACAAAATTCCGCTCCATCAATTTCTCAATCGATTCCCGTTGTTCGCTTCAATACGAGTCAATCTTCTTCTCCCCTACTCATGGGTAGCAGTTCCACCCTACCAATTTTTGGTACGGTGCCCGCATTCACCTCTCCCTCGTCTGGTACGCTCCAATTCCCCATTCCACCTCGTTTCTCGGATCTACCAGACTTTGCTTCTGGATTTCGTCCCACCTTTGTTTTCTACCCAGGTTCCCACTCACTTGCCAGCTCTTAGGACCTCTATTCCTAGTTCTTCCCCGCCTCCATCGCTAGGTAGAGGCCCATCTACCCAGCCAGCTTCTGTCATTCCCCCTCCTGTCGCCTCTTACTCCCAAGTTGCCACTCCTCCTTCTCCTCGGACTCTCAAAAAGTCCTTCCTCGATATTTCTGACTCCATGGAGGAGATTCATCCAACTTCCTTCATTGATGGGAAACCTGGTATCCTCTTCCCGGATGAGGTCATTGCTTCTTTTGTCACTCCCCTCCAGTTCACCTTGATGGGCAAGATCACAGGGAACCGTGCTGCAGTTCCCAATGATAAGATCATCCTCGCGTTCTCTAAGATGGGCTTAGCTGGTACCTATAGCCTCAAGTTCCTCCCTCGGGGCTATATGGCCATCACTCTTTCCACTGAAATGGACTATGCTAACCTCTGGACCCGTAGCAGCCTCTTCATTGGCCAATTGGCTATCCGTTTCTCTAAGTGGACTCCTGAATTCTGTTATGAAGAGGAATCCCCTATAGCTCCCGTGTGGGTTCGCTTCCCTGACCTTCCTCTTCACTTGTTCCATAAAAAAGGCCTTTTTGCCATCGCCCAGATCCTGGGCAAACCCATCAGAGTTGATGAACCTACTGCTGATTTCTCCCGGGCTTCCTTTGCTCGTGTGTGCATTGAGATGAATGTTCTTGCACCTCTCATTGATGAAATTTGGGTGGGTTGGGGTTCTCATCGTCGGACCATTAAGGTTGTTTATGACAAAGTGCCTTATTACTGTACTGCATGTAAAATGTTGGGCCACAATCTTACTGACTGTTACCATAGTGGTAACAAGACTCGACCTACTCGGCCCCCTCCCGCTGCTCCTACTCCGCCTTCGGGCCCTACAGGTCACCCCCAGACACATGTTGCTTCCGCCCCTGGTCCCCCTCCCACTCACGCCCCCCCATCTATCCAAAACTCCTTTTCGTTAGTCCAAATCTCCCTCTTCTGGTTTGCACCCTTCCACCTCATCTCGCACTCCCTTGGGGTCCTCCAATCCTTTTGCAGTCTTACATGATTTAGACTCTTTGGACAACCCCAGCTCTACGCCTCCCTTATCGGCTGCCTCCCTTCCTAGCACCTCCAATTCCACCTCTTCAAAACACCGTCAAAGGCGTCGTGGCAAACCCAAGACTCCTTCTCAAGACTCGTTCATGCCTGCTTCTGTGGAGCCCACTTCCTCTGGGCTCCCATCTGAGTCCCCCAGTGTGGAAACTTTTCCACACCGCCCAGGCAAGGAACCAGTTTCCACTTCCTTTCCTGTGATGACCCCTTCGGTTGTCCTTGCCTCCCCTTCACAGCCCCTGGGCATTCCTTCCGTGGTCCATCAGTCTCCTCCTGAGCCCTCGGAGCCTCCTTCGAAGCTCCTGCATCCTCTTCCTCAATCTTGGGCACAGGAGATGGCTTCCGTCCAGGACACTACTCTAGATGGCTCTGTTCAGGACGTATGTACACTGAACCAGGCTACCTACTTCAGCCCATCTCCCCCCCCCCCCCCCCCCCTCCCCCGACTTATCCATTTCCACTGCGATAGAGGGTTTGGTTGACACTCAACCTTCCCGCTCTCTTGTCGTCGTCTCCTCCCACACAGGAATCGATAGTGACTCGGTTGCGTTACGGTCGTCTGCTTCTTGTGATGGCTTGGATCTCACTATGATTGATCCTACTCTTGTCAGTTCTAGCTTCGCCCTCAAGAGGAAAAACTCCGACACCGAGCGCCCTCGCCGCCGGCAACGGAAACCTTCGAGCCCACCACCCACTCCCTTTTGATGCATTGCCTCATATGGAATGTAAGGGGGATCGGTAATCGGCAATCCCAAAGACAACTTCGCTCTCTAGTGAAGCTTAATCCGGTGCACGTTTTGGTTCTCATTGAACCCAAAATTGACTTAGATCCCACCCATATGGCCCGGAGATTTGGTTTCGCCCGTGTTTTTGCCAATGTTTCCGGTGACATATGGGTCTTTCTTGCTGCGGATCTGCAGGCGGATTGCCTCATTGATCAGGAGCAGTTCGTCCACCTTCGTCTCTCTGCCCCCTTTCTCCCTTCCCCTGTCTTTTGCTCGTTTGTGCATGCTCATTGTGACTACCTTCGCCGCCGCCCCCTCTGGGAGGCCCTTCTTCTTGCCAAGCCCGACCAGGGTCCTTGGCTTCTAGGCGGCGACTTCAATGTGGTGCGCTCTGCTGCTGAGTGTCATGGTACTTCTGGGGGGTCGCCCAGGCCCCATGGATGACTTCAATGACTTCATTACTGACTCTGCTCTCTTGGATGCGGGGGTTCGAGGGTTCGTCTTTCACTTGGACGAACAAATCTATCTGGAAGCAGCTTGATCGTGTTTTCATTTCTGGTGATTGGGGTGATCATTTCAACTCCATCCGGATTCAGCACTTGCCGCGTTCCTTCTCGGACCACTGTCCTTTGCTCATTTCTGCCCCGGTCTTTGCCCGGGGTCCTTCCTCTTTCAGGTTCCAGAGCATGTGGACCCGTCATCACAACTTCCTTCAAACTGTCCGCCTTAACTGGCTTCTCCCTTGCCCTTTTCAGGGTATGATTAAGCTTGCGGCCAAGCTCAAGCGTCTCAAACACCATCTTAAGTGGTGGAATTCTGATGTTTTCGGCAACCTTCATGCCCGGCTCGATGAGGTCAATATGGCTGTGCAGCTTGCCGAAACCGCTTGTCTAGCCTCTCCGTCCGAGGCTCATTGGACTCACCTCTCCAAATGCAATGCTGACCTTGCTCGTACTCTTTCTATGGAAGAGGACTTCTGGAAGCAAAAGGCCGCTTGCAACTGGTTGGTTGATGGTGAGCGTAACACCAAGCTCTTTCACAACATGGTGCGCAAGAAACGGGTCCGCAATCACATCTTCCGGATCTGGGACCAGGGGGTCTGCCTCTCTACTCCTGCCCAAATCCATGCCTCTGGGTCCGTTTTCTTTGAGCACCTCCTGACTGGTGATCCATTTCCGCTCAACTCCCCTGATCTGTCGGACTTCACCCCTGCTATCTCTGATCAGGTGAACTCCCAACTTTGCGCCCCCCCACCTTGGAAGAGGTCCGTTCAGCGGTTTTCTCGATTTCTCGAGATAGCGTTGCTGGCCCCGACGGGTACTCCTCGGCCTTTTTCCAGCATTGTTGGGACATTGTCCAACTTGATGTTTTTGAGGCTGCTCTTGACTTCTTTCAGGGTCACCCGATGCCCCGCAGCTTCACGTCCACAACCCTTGTCCTCCTGCCCAAATGCGAGGGGGCTCAGTCTTGGTCGGAATTCCGTCCCATCAGCTTGTGCAATGTTACGAACAAAATCATCTCCAAGCTTCTTTATTCCAGGCTGTCGTCTGTGGCCTCCTCTCTTATCTCTCCGAACCAGAGTGCCTTTGTTCCGGGTCGTTCCATCTCCGATAATATCCTCCTGGCCCAGGAACTGGTTCATAGTTTGGACTTGCCTATTCGTGGGGGGAATGTCATCATGAAACTCGATATGGCTAAGGCCTATGATCGGGTTCAATGGTCCTTCCTCCTTCAAATCTTATGTCGGCTAGGTTTCTCCGCTCCCGTCCTTCGATTGATGCTTGCATCTCCCAATTGCTGGTTCACGGTTAATATCAATGGCTCTTCTGCTGGCTTCTTCAAATCCAATCGTGGGCTGCGTCAGGGTGACCCTCTTTCGCCTCTTCTCTTCGTCCTTGGGGCGGAATACTTGTCCCGTGGTCTCAATCGTCTTTCCTCCTTTCATCCCTCCCTCTCCTACCGTTCTGGTTGTGATGTCGCTGTTCTCATTTAGCTTATGCTGATGACATCATCCTTTTTTCCAACGGTTCTTCTTCGTGGTATTTCGATTCTCATGGATTTCCTTCATGCTTACGAGAATTGTTTCGGGCCAATGCGTCAACTTGACTAAAAGTTCGATCATTCTCCCGCCTTCGAGTTCCGCGCGTCAGCGCTCGCGCCTTCTCGGCTCACCGACTTCTCTGAAGCCACTCTTCCTATCAAGTATCTGGGTGTCCCCTTGTATCGGGGTAATAGGAAATCGTCCCTTTTTGCCCCTCTTCTGCAAGCCATTCGCCAAAGGCGGATGGTTGGGAAACCCGCACTCTCTCTCCGGGTAGTAGGAGGACCCTTATCCAGAGTGTTCTCGCATCCATGCCCATCTATCTGTTCCAGGTGCATTCAGCCTCCGCTCATCAATCATCCCAAGATCGAACTTCTTTTTACAATTCCTTTGGGGTCCCGGCCATTGCAATCTCGCTGGCATTGGGCCCGCTGGCTAGGGTCCTTCCTTCCTGTGATGAAGGGGGGCCTTGGTTTTCGCCGGCTGAAAGATGTGGTGGACGCTTCTCTCTGTGAAACTTTGGCTTCCACTTCAGGCTTCAGCAATCTCATGGGCCTCACTTCCTCCATAGAAACATACGTCCTTCTTCCCAGCATCCCTCTATCGTTGTCTCCCGCGGCACTATCTCGCCCATCTGGAGGCGTTTGTTACATAATCGCTCTAGGGCTGACGCCGCGATTCGTTGGCGCCTTGGCTCCGGGACAATATCTCTTTCTGGGATGACTCTTGGCTGCTTGACTGCCCCTTGTCCACGAGCCTTGTCGTCCGGGGTGATCGAGCTGCCCAACGGTCTCCTCTTTTTTCCGCGACGGCTCCTGGGATTTTGATCTGCCTTTGTTCTGTCGTCCCGTCGTCAGTGGCCTATCGACATCTCCCAGGTTCCTATCTTATCTGATCGTCAGGATATTCCCTTATGGTCTCTTAGTCCTGACGCATCTTCAGTCTGAAATCTCTGCCTGGGAGTCGCTCCGTTTGCGTGAAGGCCCCGAGTGATATCCTCAACCCCTCCTGGAGCAGGTGCATCACTCCCACTATGTCCATCTTTATCTGGCGTTTCTGGCATCGTTGGCTCCCGGTGGATGACGTCCTCAGAGGAAAGGCGTTTCCATCGTCTCCAAATGTCAGGGCTGCGACTCTTCCGAGAGTTTCCTTCATCTTTCATTCATTGCCCTCATGCCCGCCATATCTGGCTATTCTTCAGCCCACCTCTTCCGCGTTCTTCTCTTCCTGATACCGCTGATTTCTCTATCTTCATCAGCGCCTGGAAGCTTGGCATGCGCTGGTCCTCCCGTGGTCACATCCGGGAGCACATGCCGTTTATTATTCTCTGGTTTCTCTGGCTTGCGCGGAATGATTCTAAACACCGTCGTCTCACGGTCTCTTTTTCCTCTATCCGTTTAGAATCATTTCCTACCTCCAGCTTCTTTCTTCGGCCGCTCTGTTTAAGCCTTCTCATTGGAAAGGCTTTTCGGACGTCGCCCGACAATTGGGCATCTTCGTCCCCACCCTCCAGGCCCGTCAGCTTACCATTCTTCGGTGGCTGAAACCTCCACCCCACATCTTCAAGCTCACACTGATGGCAGCTCTCGATGCAATCCTGGGGATTCTTCTGTTGGGGGAGTCGTCCGTGATTCCTGTGGTCATATTGTTGCTTTCTTCTCTGAGTTCATCGGCATGGGTTCTAACGCTCGGGCAGAGTTATTGGCGGTTTGGCGAGCATTCTGTTGTGCTCGGATTTGAATCTTTTCCCCCTGTGGATAGAGACAGACTCTCAGACTGTCCTTCAGCTTCTGAGTTCTCGCCATGCTAGCTGGGATCTGGACCACATTTTCGGGATACACCTGCTCATTCAGGGACTCCGTTTCATTTCACACATATTTATCGTGAGGGCAACTCTGTGGCTGACGCATTGGCCAACTTTGCCCATATTTATAGACAGTTCAGATTCGAGCCCGGAGACCATCTACGGACCATATCTCTGTTTGGCTCGATCTGATAGATCTGGGATTCCATACTTACGTTCTCGATAAAAAAAAAAAAAAAAAAAAAAAAAAAAAAAAAAATTTCTTTCTTTATTCTTCTTTGTATTTCTTTTTTCGTCACCACTACCCCTTCGTGTGTTCCCTCTCTTTGCCCCTTTCTTCCCCCTCCCTTTCTATTTGTTTTTTAGTGGTTGTCTTGTGTCTCTCTTTTTTTCTTCTTTTTTCTTTCCTTTGTTTTATCTTTCTTTCTCCTTTTCTTTCTTCTTTTTTCTCTTTTCAGTTTCTTTTTCTTTTTCTTTCTCTTCTTCTTCGTTGGGAACGGCATGAATTTTCATCATGCTTGTTTCAACTTTCTTTTCTTTTTTCCCCCTCTTCTCTGCCCTCTCGATTTTTTTTGGCGGCCTTTGCTGCTGTTTCTTCTTGGCTGCTTGGTTCCGAGTCCATTTATGGATTCTCTGGAGTTCTC